>CM035172.1:31775011-31937448 GCA_020205615.1 Panax quinquefolius | reverse complement strand
GAAGAAGAACCAACAACAGAAGGTACGGGCGTAAATGTATTCGAGTTCGACCAAGAATCTCTCCTTTTAACATGAAGAAAATAATGGTAATTCAAAACAATCGATCAAGACCTTGAAAAAGTGAACTTGTAAACAATCGATCAAGACCTAACTTTAAAAGTGGTATAACTACCTTACTTTAAATGCCAATACCCCATGATTACCTAAATTCAAGGACACTCAGAGACAAAAATTTCCAAATTAATACAGATATATAGATAAGTGTTGTTATAGCAAGTAATCTCAGCTCAACCTCGTAAGTAATCACATTCCTCATCTACACTTTGATCCCCATTAGCCTAACATTTGATTCTCCAATCCTACAAGGCACAAACAAATAAAGAAAGTCATATTTCAACAAACAAGCTAAGTTAAATGAATCAAATAACAAAGTCAAAAGACACAAAATTGTTTACCGATTATTAAGAGCGGGACAGCTTTCTTTTGTCGTAGGTGATAACCAACTCGCTACATCCATGACAACGCTCCCTCGGGGTTTTTATTTTCCCAAAACCCTTTCTTTGCCACCTTCAAATTTTACACACCCTCAGACGCACTTCGATCGCTCAATGTAAGTTTGGCCACTTTGTCCTGTACCATGTTAATCGACTTGATGCACTCATTCCACCTGACTCATTTCATTATTTCGCTTGGGAACCATTATTCTCAATTATTTGCTTAATCTTTTCATATCCACTATCGAAACATTCTTTAATGCAATCAGGCTTCTTTCATTTCGTGAGAGCACTATCAATCATCTCTAAAGATTGTCAATCAATCGACTCGCGACAAGAAGTATCCCTCGTCATCTTTTATTTCCACCCCTTATAATCAATTACACAACTTGATTTTGCATTGCTTTTTGTCCACCTTTTAAAATGTATTTTGCGTAATTTGTCAAGATCACGATACTTATGTAAAATAAGCTATCACACGCCGACATAAGATTCCCAAACTCTCAAACTTTTGTATGAAAGTATGTCAGATAATCCAAGGATTTGTCATAACCGAATCTCCCCGACTTTAAACTTTCGACATTCCTTCTAGAAATCTTATATACATGGTAGTTGACATCCCTCATTCATAAGTTCAAACCTATAATTCAAACCTCAAAGACAACTCTTCTTCAAATTTATAATACATAGATGTGTATAAATGTCAACCATTCGAACCAAGTCACGACGATATTTCATTTCTACCACTCAACCAAATCTTTGTTATCCAAACTTAACTCGCATGTCGTTGTCAGCCAAGGCCCAACCAAACCGAATCATAAAATCCACTAAAGAATTTCTTTTTTAGAAACAAATTTTTAAAGAATGCACGACAACTCTCACCGGTTGGCTACTGACACGCCTACCGAGAAAATATGATTCACGCTGCGCGTACTCCATCTACAAACGGATGTCAAACATTGATTGAAGCCATTTATTAGCAAGATTCAACCCACTTTTCTCCATCAACGCTACCCAGTAGTAGTCAAATGATTCCATACGCCTCCGAATTCCAAATGCAATCAAAACTCCTTATAAGAAGTTAATCGATTTTATCAATCAATCTTCTCTCGAAAATTTGGTCAATATGTGCTAACCACAATACCTATGAAATGTATTCTAAGAATCTGTGAAATGGCATTTGTCATAGCTGGGATCCCGATCGATCGATAATCATCTCAAGTGCATCGCCGGCATCGCTTCTAAAAACACTTGAAGCCATTCAAAACTAGGCTATGGTCTCATCACTTAAGAAAGACAACCAAATATGTAAGACCCCAACTCGTTATTAATGAAATTTAATTTTCTATTTATTATTTTGAAATAGTAAGGGTTGATTTGATTAACGTGGATACATAAGGGTAATATACGAAAAATTTCAAAATAAGTTAAGTGGTTATAAAATATTCATCGTTGTTTGGGAATATTCAGACGATGGCACATGCCCATGTATGGGCCCCTATAATGTAAAAGCGATTGGATGAAGAAAACGATACAAATATAAGTTGTTTAAAATAATGGCATGAAGTTGTTACAAGTAATACCGTTAAAATACTCCTGTGGTTAACACACAAGAAGACACCTGGATTGCGACCAATTATCGATTCTTACGAAGAAGGCACTACTAATAATGGTTACAAAGAATTATCGCTTAGTATTTTATTTTATTGATTTAATAATTATCGCGTTGATATTTTATATTGATGTTGTTTCAATAATCACATTACACAAGATTTTTTCATTATCGAGCAATAATTCATATTATCGTAATAATATTATTGACAACAATATCGCAATGTCTAGAAAGTTCCGCTTCAAGGAGAGTTTGGTCACCTAATCGCGCGCCAAAGAAGGAGAAATTCTTATTAGAAAGCCCCCTCTTCTTGGAACCGCCTCAGTTATAATATTGGATTCGTAATATTATTTATGAATAATTAATTATTGATTCATATGATGAGGGAAAATATTGATTTTATGTGGATATAGATGGAGAAAATTTTAATGTGACAATTGTTGAAAATTGAAATTTTATCTTTTCTCGATAAAATAATTCATTTAAATATATTATTATATTTTAATAATATAATAATGATGATGTTTTTAACGACGAATGTGGGATATATGAGTATATGGAGGAGGAGTATTTTTGTTACCAAAATATTTAAAGCCTGCTTTACGTGTTTTCGACCCCATTTCGACCGAAATTTGATTGAATCAGTAAAATCGTCTGCTTGTGGATTTCTACCAATTTTGTTCAATTTGGAAAATTTCTTTCTTCAGAAAAGTTGTAGAGAATGAATTTCTTAAAAATTCGTGAGTTTCAATTTTCCGACAAAAAGGCTATTTATCGTGAATTATCAAGTTCAAGTCTCAAATAATTGATTTTTGGAAGTTTAAATTATTTTAAATTAGAAAAACTTTTTTTCTTACTTTTTCTGTAGGTGGTGTGCTTATCGAAATGAAATCGATTTCAAGAGTGGCGAGGAATTTGATATATATTTATATTTTATTAAATTTTCATTGTGTTCTAAGCATTTTCCTATAAATAGGTGCTTAGGTTAGAATTGAAAATTATAATGCTGATCAAGTTTTCTCTATATTATCGGTTTTATTCTTGTGAGTATTTTGAGTATATTTTGAGTATTCTTATCAAATCAAGTTTTCCTCTATATCCTATTTACGAATGTGATTCTCGAGGTGAAGGATATTATTTTTTAAAATGATATTATTTCTTCCAATATCATTATACCAAAGTATTGATCCGAACTTTTAATCAAATTTGGAACTTTTTGTCCGGGAGCATTATTCATTGATCTGACTAATTATTCACGTGATCTGACTATACTATTCACGTAATCGACCTTATTCACTTTAAAAAATTAAATTTTTTTGTTTTGCCTCAAAATATCTATTATGGATCTAGCTTGATTGTATCCATGTTTTGATCATTCTTGAATTTACACTACTTATAATTATTCTTGAGGTATTTTTTGACATGGATAAAAAAAGTACTAACTCAATCCTTCATAATCCACATTTTGTTTTCAACGGATTCGCTTCTTTAAAAATTTTTTTCATCATCCTACTTAAATGATGATATTATTGAATATCTTTGGCACCTTAGTCAGCAAAGATGAATGATTTCCGATAAATATCTTTTGAAGATGAACAGTGTTTAGATGAACATTGATCAATCCGATCACAATATCTTTGGGCCAGAGTAAAGATGAATATTTGATTCACATATATATTGATTGATGTTCTGTGGATAAAAGAAGCGATGAACTTTTAAATTCACATACATAAGATAGTAGTTTAAATTATCTACTTAACTCTTCTTCTTAATGAATTATCATTTATTGCTGAATAATGATTTAAACTTGTTATACATTGTATTTATTAGATTTTTCCCTGTTGAAGACTAAACGATAATTTGTTGTATATTATCTTAGTCTATAATATTCTTTACCGGCCTGAGATTCTTTTTTGTTCCATTTTCTTCTCCTTGAGACGAGAATATAAGCGAGTATGATAGCCTAGGTATGGAATGAAGGATTCCAGAGAGTTGTTTTAGTAGTCTACTCACCATTTTGTAAAATATATCAATAAATGATGTATATACCTATTTTACATCATTTAGACGTAGACTTAGGGATATGATCTCCGAGGTCGAGACTAGAACTAGGAGGGGAATTTGAAAGATATATCCTGTTAAATAACAAATAAGCTAAGAACACTAAATAAGGATTTACTCGCCTCCTCCTGTTCTATTCCCGATCTCCTGCATGAGATCGTATCCTGAGCTTAGATACATCAACATATGATTGCCCCAAAATAGTAAGATTATTGATATTCTCATTCCCCTTTGTAAGAAAAATGGAACAAAAAAGAAAAGCCGGTGAGCTCAACTAGCCCAAAGAAGAAGAATATTATGACTAAGATAATATACAACAAATTATCGTTAGTCTTCAACAGGAAAAATCTAATCAGAATACAATAGACAACAAATTTTAAATCAATATTAATGAAATAATAATTCATTAGAAGAGTTAAGTAGAGAATGCAAACTACTATCTTCTATGTATGAATTTAAAAAGTTCATCGCTCTATCTTTTATCCTCGTGAACATCAATCAATATATATCTCGAATCAAATATTCATCTTTCTTATGTGCCAAAGATATTCATCATTAAAGAGTCATGTTCATTTTAAATAACGCTCATTTACCCAGACTACGCCAAAGATATTCTTCAAATCATTCATCTTCTTCAGTTACGCGCCAAAGATATTCAATAATATCATCATTTAAGACCGAGGACGATGAAAATATTTTAAAGAAACGAATCCAAAGGAAACAAAACGACAAGGATTAAGGATTAAGGATTAGTACTTTGTTTTATCCATGTTCAAAAATACCTCAAAAATAATCATAAGGTGTAAAATTCAAGAATGATCAAAACATGGATACAATCAAAGTTTTAGTATCCAAATAGATATTTTGGATTTAAAAGAAATTTTTTCATTTTTCATGAATAGTGCCAGATTCGTGAATAAGTTGTCAGATACGTGAATAATAACCGTATACGTGAATAAGTAACTCTGACACCAAAAGTTTCAAATTTGATAAAAACTTCAGATCAATATTTCAACATAATGATATTGAAGAAATAATATCATTATTTAAAAAAATAATATCCCTTTACCTCGAAAGATTAAGACTTTTAAATTTAATACCGTGATAATAGTCAAGTGGAACTTGCGTAAATTCCTAACAATACTCAAAGTATACTCAAAATACTCACAAGAATACGATAATATGGAGAGAGAAAACTTTAGTTTCAAGTGTGATTTTCAATTCTAACCCAAGACCCTATTTATAGAAAATGCTAGAAATGATCAAATCGTAAAATTTAATAAAATATTAATATATATTATAAATTTCCTTAGCCCATCTTTTTGAAGATCTGATTTCAGCAATTAATATCACATGTTAGCCCACTTAAATGCAAAAAAACGTTTTTCTTTAAAATAATAATTAAAACTTCCAAAATTAATTATTTCAAGCTTGGAACTTCAATAATTCACAATAAATAGCCCTTTTATCGTAAAAAATTCGAATCTCGATTTTTTTTTATAGGAAATTCAATTCTCTACAACTTTGCGTAAGAAAGTTTTTCCGGATTCCAAATGTAAATTGACCGAAATCCACAAACCAAGGCGATTTTATTGTGCTATAATCAAATTTCACCAATAAATGGGGTCCACCAGACATGTTTTAAACATTTATCGCAATAAAAATACTCTTCCTCCTCAGATACTCATATATCCCACATTCGTTGTAAAAATATCACCATTATTATATTATTAAAATATAATAATATATTTAAACGAATTATTTTATCGTAAAAAGATAAAATTTCAATTTTCAACAATTGTCACATTAAAAATTTTCTCCATCTATATCCACATAAAATCAATATTTTCCTCATCATATGAATTAATAATTAATTATTCACAAATAATATTACGTAATCACAATATTGATAACTGAGGAAGCTCCAGAAAAGAGGGCTTTCCAATAAGAATTTCTCCTTATCTGGCGCCTTGTAATTAGGTGACCAAACTCTCTTTAGACGTAATTTTCTAGATATTGCCAATAATGTTATCTAATAATATTATTCAGATAATATGAATTATTGCTTCGATAATAAAAAATATCGTGTAATGACAATTATCAAAACAAACAGTAATATAAAATATCAACGCAAAGAATCAATAAAATATCGAATAAAGAATTACTGTGAACCATTATTGAGTAGTGCCTTCACGAAGATTCAATAATTGGTGCAATACCGTGGTAGCTATTCGTGTTTTAACCACCGAGTATTTTAACAAGATTAATCTGTGAATAACTACGCCATTATTTTTAAACAACTTATATTTGTCGTTTGCTTTCATCCAATCGCTCACATGGGCCCCAAAAAGATCATACCGCTGCATTTAATATTCCTGACAAAGCAAGAATATTCCATCACCAAACGAATATTCACACAACAATGAATATTTTATAACCACTGCTTATTTTGAAATATTTGCGATTTTTACCCTAACTATCCACATTAATCAAATCAACCCTTACTATTTCAAAATAATAAATAGAAAATTAAATTTCATTAATAATAAGTTGGGGTCTTACAACCTCTCCTCCTTATGAAATTTCGTTCCTCGAAATTGACGACGTCTGCAGTGTTTCAAAAGGTGAGGATACCTCGCTTTCATTTTCGCTTCCAATTCCCGTGTCATTTCTTCTATAAGCATGATTCCTCCACAAAACTTTAACTTGTGGTATGACTCATGCAGCGTAGGACATGCTCCTTCCTATCCAAGATCTTGGACAATGTACCTCCTCATACGTTAAGTCTTCTGGCTATCTCGTCCGGTTCTAACTCTATAACGTGGTTCCGGTCTTTCACATATTTATTTAAGGCAGATATGTGAAACACATTATGAACACGAGACATACGGAGGTAACGCGAGTCTATAGGCTACATTTCCTACTCGGTCAAGAATTTGAAATGGACCAATAAATCGTGGATTGAGCTTTCCTCTCTTCCCAAATCTTGTAACTCCCTTCCATGGAGCAACTCAGAACAATCGCTGATCCCCACACTAAATTCCACGTCCTTTCGATGAAGATCCGCATAACTCTTTATCGATCTTGTGCGCTTTATATACGTTGTCAATCATTTGGATCTTTTTAAAGTAGTCATACGTATTTAACTCGGGTCCCAACAATGTTGCTTCACCCACCTCATCCCAACATATTGGAGAGCGACACTTTCGTCATATAATGCTTCAAATGGAGCCACACCTATACTTTTGCTCGATAACTTTTGTTGTAGGAGAATTCCACCAATGGTAAATACTTATCCTAACCGCCTTTTGAAGTTCAGGACACAGAGTCTTAATAGATCTTCAAGAGTTTGAATAGTCCTCTCCGATTGTCCGTCTGCTTGGGGATGGTATGTAGAACTAAATCGTAAATCCGCGCCCATAGCTTTTTGCAAGCTAACCCAAAATCTTGAAGTGAATCTTGGGTCACGATCCAAAACTATGGATATCGGCATGCCATGCAACCTCACAATCTCATTCACGCATACTAGCAAGATGTTCAAGGAATAATTCTCCCGTGATCGGCAAAAAATGAAAGCGGAACTTGGTTAATCTATCAACAATAACCCAAATAGCATTGATGCCTTGAGAAACCGTAGGAAGACCGTAACGAAATCCATGGTAATGTGTTCCCACTTCCATTTTGGAATCTCAGTGGTTGCAACGGACCCTTAGGGTACTAGATGCTTCGCTTTTTACACGTTGACAAGTTAAACACATTGAGATAAACTTTGCAATCTCTCTCTTCATATTGTTCCACCAAAATGTATGTCAAGATCACACGATACATTTTGGTACTTCCAGATGGATTGCAAATGGTGTATCAGGTGCCTCCATCATAATCTTGTACTTCAAATCGAGTCGTTAGGACACAAAGTCCGAGTGGACTCAAGTATTCCTTCTTCATCTATTCTCGCCTTCCGGAATAGCTCCTTCTTGTACTTTCTTCTTCATACGCATCAGCTCCGGGTCGGTGGCTTGAGCAACCTTAACTTTTTCTATTAAAGTTGGCTCTATACATATACTTGACATCATCGCACTCATTCCCGCATATGATCTTCTACTCAACGCGTACCACTACGCTCTTTACCGGGATGGTATTGAATAGTGTGGTCGTAGTCTTCAATAGCTCGAGCCAACGTCATTGTCGCATGTTGAGTTCTTTTTGAGTGAAGAAATATTTAAGGCTTTTTATGGTCCGAATATATCTCTACTTTCTCCCCATATAGATAGTGCCTCCATATCTTTAAGCAGCAAAACGATCACGCATGAACTCTAGATCATGAGTAGGATAATTCCTCTCATACTCTTTAAGTTGTCGCGAGGCATAGGCTATGACTTTCCCACGTTGCATGAGAACACATCCTAACCCTTTGCGTCAAGCATCGCCAGAGATAACAAATCCATTCAACCAGATGGTATTGTTAACAGTGCCAAATAAGTATCCTCTTAAGCTCTTGGAAACTTTTCTCGATTCTTCGCTCCAAACGAATTTTGTATCCTTAGGAGTTAATGAGTTAATGGAGTAGCGATTCGAGAAAACCCTTCCACGAATCGATAATAACCAACTAAGCCCAAAAGCTAATGCATTTTTCGCCACCGACCGGTTCAAGCCCTAACTTTGTATTGCTTCAATCTTCGCCGGGTCCACGGATACTCCATGTTTTCGACACCACATGCCCAAGGAATGCTACTTCTCGAGCGTAACTCGATTTATTCAATTTGGCATATAGTTTGTTTTCACGAAGCCTTTGAGAGTACCAAACTTAAAATGGTGCTCATGATCTTCACGACTTTTGGAATATATGAGGATGTCATCAATAAAACAACAATCTAATCGATCCAAATATTCCTGAATACTGGGGTTCATCATATCCATGAAAGGCGCAGAGCATTAGTTAGTCCGAAAGATATGACTAAGAATTCATAATGCCCATACCGAAGTTCAAGGCGGCTTTTGAATATCCTAAGTTCTAATCAAATTGATGATATCCGAGAAGCTAAGATCGATTTGAAAAGAATTGTGCCTTCTCAGAATGGTCAAACAAGTCATCAATACGAGGTAGAGGATACCTATTCTTGATGGTGACATGGTTCAATTCCCGATAGTCAATACAAAGTCGCATACCCTATCTTTCTTCTTTACTTAATAAAACAGAGCACCCCAAGAGATGTGTACTAGGATCTAATGAAACCGATGTCCAACAATTCACCGTAGTTGGACCTTTAACTCACGAAGTTCAATAGGAGCCATTCGATATGGGGTTTTAGAAATGGGCTTTGTACTGGGTTCAAGATCAATAAAGAATTCAACTTCACGCCGGGGTAGACAAGGAAGTTCTTCAGAAATACGCCAGAAAGTCAATAACAACAGAATATTATTCAAATTTGACGTGTCTTTATTCAAATCCATAACATGGGCTAAGAAAGCTTGACATCCATTTTCAATAAACGAATAGCTTTATGATTAGATATGATGATTGATTGATTTTAATGGTTTAGTTGTTTGAATTCGCATACAACGGAGTTGATTAGAATATGAAAACCAACAACCTTACGAAAACAATCAATTTTGGCATGATGAGTAGTTAACCAATCAATCCCTAAAATCACATCAAAAGCAAGTATCTTTAAAGAGATAAGATCAGCGGGTAAGGTGATGGTGCCAACTTGAATCAAACAAGATTTATAAACAGTGGATGTGATGAAAGTTTCACCTAACGGAGTTTCCACAGATAGTCAAAGTCTAATTCTCCCGAGTCAAGTTTAAACGTTGAAAGCACACGCGGGAGAGAGATAAATGAATGGGTAAAGACCCAGATCAAGTAAAGTATAAACTTCAGAAGAATTTATAAATAGCTTACCCGTGATCACCTCGTTTGGGTTCCTCGTGATTTTGACCAATCACAACAAACGCCTTCTTCCGGAATCGTTGACTTTGACTTTTCTAGATGTCTTTTGAGTCACCGTCTCCCGAACTGAACTAGGTTTCGCTACTGCACAATCTCGAGCGATATGTCCTTCATTTCAACAATTATAGCATACTTGAACTCGTTGTGGGGTTTGGACCGATATGTCCCTCTTTCCCGTGATTTATAGCATATAATGGGGTGGTCGTTCTCCTCCCTTAGAACCGATTCTTTACGCAGACCGCTGCGTCTTCACACGGTCGTTTTAAATCTCCTCTTTTAAAATCTCCTCCGACTCGCTTCTTCTATTTTCATGGCTATGATTACCACCAGAGTGGTTACCATTTTGTCCGCTCTCGCTTTTCTCCACGGGTTATCATTATTTCATTGATCGCTATCTCGGTACGATCCTCGGTTATGGTCTCTCGGTTAACATACCGTTATCTCGCCTAACAATTCGAGCCCGCTAACAACATCCGAATAGAGAGAAAATTTATGAGAAATGAGATATTGTCGTACGGTTTTAAACCTCTCGTAAACATCCGCTCATACGCTCTTCATTCTCCACCAAATGAAGCAAAACTCGATAACTCGCAAACTTTGCCTCGCATCGAGACACCGCCATGTTGTTTTGTTCTAATCGATGAACTCCACTTCCTTCATATGATTTAACACTTTCGTGAAAGTATTTGTCATTAAATAGTTTCAAACGCTCTCCCAAGACATGCCGAAAAGCGGTTGGATGGGTACGCTGCATACGTATTTAACACTTTCGTGAAAGTATTTGGATGGGTACGCTTATATGATTTAACACTTTCGAGGAAAGTCTTGAGACACCGTCATGTTGTTTTGTTCTAATCGATGAACTCCACTTCCTTCATATGACGTAACACTTTCGTGAAAGTATTTGTCATTAAATAGTTTCGAGAGGTTTGAAACCCCAGATACGATAAATATCTCATTTCTCATAAATTTTCTCTATTCGGGATGTTGTAAAATGTGGCTCAATTATTAGAGCGAGATAACGAGTACGGCCAACCGAGGGACCACAATCAGGATCATAATGGGAGATAAGCAGTCAACAAAACAACGATAACCACGGAGAAAGAAAAAGACGGACAAAATGGTAACCACTCCGTGGTAATCATGGCCATAAAAATAAGAAGCGGGTCGAGGAAATTTTAAAAAGAGGAGATTTAACAACGACTATGTGAAGACGACAAAGTCTGCAAAGAATCGGTTCTAAGGAGGAGAACGACCACCCCATTATATGCTATAAATGCGAGAAAGAGGAACATATCGCCCAAACCGCCCCACAACAGTTCAAGGTATGCTATAATTGTTGAAATGAAGGACATATCGCCGAGATCAGACGCAGCGAAACCTAGTTCAATGAGGGACGGTGACTCAAAAGATCGTCGAAAGAGTAAAAGTTAAAGCCATCTGCCTCGGAAGAAGCGTTTGTTGTGATGGTTAAAATGCGAGAACCCAAACGAGGTGATCACGGTAAGCTATTTATAAATTCTTGCTAAGTTTATACCTTACTTGACAACCTGCGGTTACCCATTCATTTATCTCTCCCGCTTGGCTAACGCTTAAACTTGACTCGAGAAATTAAACTTTGACCTATCTCGTGGAAACTCCGTTAGAGAAACTTTCATCACATCCATCGTTTATAAATCTTGTTTTGATTAAGTTGGCACCATCACCTTACCCGTTGACCTTATCTCTTTAAAGATACTTGCTTTTGATGTGATTTTAGGATTGATTGGTTAACTACTCATCATGCCAAAATTGATTGTTTTCGTAAGGTTGTTAGTTTTCATATTCCCTAACCAATCATGTATGCAATTCAAGCAACTAAACCATTAAAATCAATCACTATCATATCTAATCATAAAGCTATTCGCTTATTGAAAAACGGATGTCAAGCTTTCTTAGCCCATGTTATGGATTTGAATAAAGACGCGTCAAATTTGAATAATATTCTGTTGTTATTGACTTTCCCGACGTATTTTCAAGAACTTCCTGGCCCACCCCGTAACGTGAAGTTGAATTCTTTATTGATCTTCAACCGGTAAAGCCCATTTCTAAAACCCCATATCGTATGGCTCTATTGAACTTCAGGAGTTAAAGGTCCAACCACGGAATTGTTGGACATCTGGTTTCATCTCACTTAAGACATCTTCTTGGGGTGCTCTGTTTTATTTGTAAAGAAGAAAGACGGAGTATGCGACTTTGTATTGATTATCGGAATTGAACCATGTCACCATCAAGAATAGGTATCCTCTACCTCGTATTGATGACTTGTTTGACCGATTCTGTAGGGGCACAATTTTTTCAAATATCGATCTTCGCTCGGATATCATCACCAAGATTAACCGAGGATATTCCAAAGACCGCTTTTAGAACTCCGATGCAGGCATTATGAATTCTTAGTCATGTCTTTGGATTGACTAATGCTCCCGACTTTCATGGATATGATGAACCGAGTATTCAAAGAATATTTGGATCATTCGTTGTTGTCTTTATTGATGACATCCTCATATATTCCAAAAGTTGTGAAGATCATGAGCACCATTTGAAGTCGGTACTCCAAAGGCTTCGTGGAAAACAAGCTTTATGCCAAGTTGAAGAAATGCGAAGTTCGGGCTCGAGGAAGTAGCATTCCTCGGGCACATGGTGTCGAAACATGGAGTATCTGTTGATCCCGCCAAGATTGAAGCAATACAAAGTTGGGAGCAACCAAGTCGTGGATCAAGTACGTAGTTTTTGGGCTTAGTTGGCTATTATCGGAGATTCGTGGAAGGGTTTTCTAATCGCTACTCCATTAACCCAAATTTAACCGGAAGGATACAAAATTCGTTTGGAGCAAAGAATGCGAGAAGAGTTTCCAAGAGCTTAAGAGAGACTTATTTCAACACTGTTTCGACAATACCATCGGTTCGGATGGATTTGTTATCTCTACGATGCTTCGGGAAAAGGGTTAGGATGTGTTCTCATGCAACGTGGGAAAGTCATAGCCTTTATGTCTCGCGACAACTTAAAGAATATGAGAGGAATTATCCTACCATGATCTAGAATAAGCAGCAATCGTTTGCCATTAAAGATACGGAGGTACTATCTATATGGGGAGAAAGTAGAGATATATTCGCACCATGAAAGCCTTAAATATTTCTTCACTCAAAAGAACTCAACATGCTAAATGATGATGTTGGCTCGAGCTATTGAAAGACTACGACCACACTATTCAATACCATCCCGAAAAGCGAACGAAGAGTAGGACGCAGCGTTGAGTAGAAGATCATATGTAGGAATGAGTGTGATGATGTCAAGTATACGATAGAGCCAACTTTAATAGAAAAAAGTTAAGGTCGTTCGAGCGGCCCGATCCGGAAATGATGCGTATGAAGAAGAAAGTACAAGAAGGTGCTATTTCGAGCGAGAATTGATGAAGAAGGAATACTTTGAGTCCACTCCGGACTTTATGTTCCTAACGACTCGATTTGAAGTACAAGATTATGATGGAGGCACACAATACACCATTTGCAATCCATTCTAGAAGTACCAAAATGTATCGTGATCTTGACATACATTTTGGTGGAACAATATGAAGAGAGAGATTGCAAAGTTTATCTCAATGTGTTTAACTTGTCAACGTGTGGCGGAGCATCTAGTACCTAAGGGTCCGTCAGCAACCACTTGAGATTAGAAATAGAAGTGGGAACACATTACCATGGATTTCACACGGGTCTTCCTACGGTTTCTCAAGGCATCAATGCTATTTGGGTTATTGTTGATAGATTAACCAAGTTCGCTTCATTTCTTGCCGACACGGAGACTTATTCCTTGAACGCTCTTCTTAGTATATATGTAAATGAGATTGTGAGGTTGCATGGCATGCCAAGATCCATAGTTTCGGATCGTGACCCAAGATTCACTTCAAGATTTTGGGTTAACTTGCAAAAAGCTATGGGCGCGGATTTACGATCTGCTTCAGATACCATCCTCAAACGGACTGGACAATCGAGAGGACTATTCAAACTCTTGAAAATCTATTAAGACTCGTGTCCCTGACTTCAAGGGCGGTTAGGATAAGTATTTACCATTGGTGGAATTCTCCTACAACAACAATTATCGTGCAAGTATAGTGTGGCTCCATTCAAGCATTATATGGACGAAAATGTCGCTCTCCAAGTATGTTGGGATGAGGTGGGTGAAGCAACATTGTTGGGACCCGAGTTGGTGCGTATGATCACTAAAAAGATCTAAATGATTCGACAACGATATACAAACCAAAGACAAGATCGATAAACGAGTTATGCGGATCTTCATCGAAAGGACATGAAATTTAGTATAGGGGATCATGTATGTTGCGAGTTGCTCCATGGAAGGGAGTTACAAGATTTGGGAAGAGAGGAAAGCTCAATCCACGATTTATTGGTCCATTTCAAATTCTTGACCGAGTAAAAATGTAGCCTATGTAATCGCGTTACATTCTCGAGTATGTCTCGTGTTCATAATGTGTTTCATATATCTCATTTCAGTAAATATGTGAAAGACCCAACCACGTTATAGAGTTAGAACCGGACGAGATAGTCGAAGACTTAACGTATGAGGAGGTACTGTCAAGATCTTGGATAGGAAGGAGCATGTCCTACGCTGCAAGAAAGTCGTCATACCACAAGTTAAAGTTTTGTGGAGGAATCATGCTATAGAGGAAATGACCGGGAATTGAACGAAATGAAAGTGAGGTATCCTCACCTTTTTGAAACACCAGTACGTCGACGTCGATTTCGAGGACGAAATTTCATAAGGAGGGGGTTGTAAGACCCCAACTTGTTATTAATGAAATTTAATTTTTTCTATTTATTATTTTGAAATAGTATGGGTTGATTTGATTAATGTGGATAGTTATGGGTAAAATACATAAATATTTCAAAATAAGCAAGTGGTTATAAAATATTCATTGTTGTTGGGAATATTCAGACGAATGCCAAGCAGACCATGTATGTGGCCCCATAATGTGAAAGCAATTGGATGAAGAAAACGAGAAATATAAGTTGTTTAAAAATAACAGGCGTGAGTTATTCTCAGTTATTAATCTTTTAAAATACTCAATTGGTTAACACAAGAAGACGTGGTATTGCACCAATTATTGATTAACTACGTGAAGGCCACTACTCAATAATGGTTACGATAATTACTATTCGATATTTTATTTTATTGATTTAATAATTCTTTGCGTTGATATTTTATATTGATGTTGTTTCAATAATTGTCATTACACAAGATTTTTTATTATCGAGCAATAATTCATATTATCGAATAATATTATTAGATAACATTATTGGCAATGTCTAGAAAGTTCATTCAAGGAGAGAGGTTTGGTCACCTAATTGCTGGCCGATAAGGAGAAATTCTTATTAAAGCCCTCTTCCAGGAACCGCACTGGTTGTCAATATTGTGATTCTCAGTAATATTATTTATGAATAATTAATTATTGATTCATATGATGAGGAAAATATTGATTTTATGTGGATATAGATGGAGAAAATTTTAATGTGACAATTGTTGAAAATTGAAATTTTATCTTTTACGATAAAATAATTATTTAAATATATTATTATATTTTAATAATATAATAATGATGATGTTTTTACGATGAATGTGGGATATATGAGTATATGTGGAGGAGGAGTATTTTTGTTACCAAAAATATTTAAAGCTCTTTTTATGTATTGATTGGACCCCATTTCTCGGTGAATTTGGTTAATTTTATTTGGAATTTGGAAAACTTTTCTTACGTAAAGTTGTAGAGAATTGAATTTCCTATAAAAATTTGCGAGTTTTGAATTTTCCGACAAAAGGGCTATTTATTGTGAATTATTGAAGTTTCAAGCTCAAATAATTGATTTTGGAAGTTTAAATTATTTTAAATTAGAAAACGTTTTTTCTTACTTTTTTCTAGAAGGTGGCATGTGCTTATTGAAATTTGAAATCAGATTTCAAGAGTGGCGTAGGAATTTTGATATATATATATTTATATTTTATTAAATTTTTCTCTTTTGGTGTTCTAAGCATTTTTTCTATAAATAGGTGCTTAGGTTAGAATTGAAAATTACACCGTAAGCCAAGTTTTTCTCTCTATATTATCGCGTATTCTTGTGAGTATTTTGAGTATATTTTGAGTATTGCTATACACGGTGCAAGTTCAAGTCATGCTTTATATCCGGTGTTCAATTTAGAAATGCACCGATCTTTCGAGGTAAGGGATATTATTTTTTTAAAAATGATATTATTTCTTCCAATATCATTATGCCAAAGTATTGATCTGAACTTTTAATCAAATTTGGAACTTTTTGTGTGGGGAGTTATTACGCATATCGACACTATTCACGAATACGACACTATTCACGGAAAAATTAAATTTTTTTTTGTTTTCGTCCAAAATATCTATTATGGATACTAACTTTGATTGTATCCATGTTTTGATCATTCTTGAATTTTACACCACTATAATTATTTTTGAGGTATTTTTGGACATGGATAAAATAAAGTACGAATCCTTAATCCTTAATCCTTGTCATTTTATTTCACTGGATTCGTTTTTTTAAAAATATTTTTCATCATCCTCAGTCTTAAATGATGATATTATTGAATATCTTTGGCCTGTAGTGTAAAGATGAATGATTTCGATAAATATCTTTTGACGTGAGTGCAAAAGATGAGCAGTGTTTAGATGAACATGACCAATCGATGAATATCTTTGGCACATAGTGCAAAGATGAATATTTGATTCCAGATATATATTGATTGATGTTTGGGGATAAAAGATGACGATGAACTTTTAAATTCATACATAGAAGATAGTAGTTTGCATTCTCTACTTAACTCTTCTAATGAATTATTATTTTCATTGCGAATATTGATTTAAAACTTGTTGTACTCATCAGATTCTATTAGATTTTCCTGTTGAAGACTAACGATAATTTGTTGTATATTATCTTAGTCATAATATTCTTCTACCGGGCTAGTTGAGCTCACCCTTTTCTTTTTGTTCCATTTTTCTTCTCGGGAGGCGAGAATATAAGCGAAAGTACGAAGTCGGGGTATGGAATGAAGGTTCTAAAGAGAGTTCTTTAGTAGTCCTCACTATTTTTGTAAAATAATGTATCAATAAATGTGATGAGGATTTATTTGAGTATAGATATTGTCTAGAAGATAATATTTGTATTCAAACTCACAGTTTTACTGTTGTAATAATAAAGTTGTAGTTGTTTCTGTACCATGTATTGACAACTCAGAATGGGTGATGTATACCTATGTTGGGGGCGTCACAAAATACAATAGTTTGACCATGATTATTAACCCCCATTAGTGGTGCAAATAACATTCCGTAACGATTAGTATTGTATGTAGTATCAAAAATGACAACATCACCATAAAATCTATAAGCTCGTCTAGAAGTTGCATCGACCCAAAAACAACGAGTGATCCGATTTTCATCGTCTGTGTCAATTGTGAAAGTGAATGAAGGATTATTTTGTTGTTCTAACTGTAAGTACTCATTCAATTGCGCCCTTCAATTCATTGCGCTTGTCTCTTTCAAAGTTATACAAATCTCGTTGCGTGCAACCAATATTTTCAAAGCCACCCGCCTGCACTGCAAGAAAATTGTATTGTTGGTATTGTGGTATATTCACCGTGCTAAGTTGCTAACTCAAAGATTTTTGGGCCATTGACACATTACGGTGTGATTGTAAAAGATGCCTCTTATGTGGGGTTGACAATGGGTGAGAATGACCCTCCTCAATTTTTGTAATTACGTAGATCCCCGTTTTCTTTTTACAACCACATCGGCTAATACTTTGCCCTTTCATTGCTTAGAACGCACATACTCCTTCCTACAAATCTCATTGTTACCCGCCCTTTTTTTCTCCCAAAACTTTCTTACACTAAAACCAGCATGCATAGCATATGTATTGTAAAAGTTGTGAATATCATCTAATGTTTGAAATTCTTGACCAAGCTTAGGCATCAACTCATCTCCTACTTGAGGATAGTACACAACAGTATTAGTACTATGAACATTCAACCCCTCTCCACTCAAGTCATCCCCATCCATTTCTATTTCCAAATTCATTTCTATATTATCCCCGCAACTCCCTAATTCATGGTCCATGTCATCCATTATATTTACACCTGGACATACAGAAATTTACTTGAACCTGTAAAATCACCAATAAAACAATTAAACACAAAGGGATAGTTTTTCACATAGCCCTACCACAAAAATGACAAATGATTGGAAGCAAATGCAGATGAAAAAAACTGTGGGTGAAATCTGAATATGAAATCAACACTGGAAATCTACAGGTTTATATGTATTCAGATTTTACTGACAACTTAGTTCTGTACAATAATTCAAGATATCAGCTTAGCAAAAATTGAAAAATCGAAAAATGAATTTTAACGAGATAAGAGAAAAACAAAGAAAAAAAAATAACAAAAATTAATAAACCAAACCCTTTTAGAAGTTTAGCGGCGAGAGATGAAAGAAAACCCCAAATCGAAAAAATCGAAAAAATGAATTGAAGTCATCCGATAGGAAAAGCCCTCTTAGAATCGATATGCATGATGATGAGCAAATCGAAGTCTTTCTTTTTCATACCCACTCATTTAAAACCAAAACAAAGGACAAATCAAGTTTTTACAATCCTTAAGAGATGTTCATCTCAAAATTTAAAAATTAATTAAAAGCCCTAAAATAAGAAATTAGGGCTAATTCCCAAAGGCTAGAAATTCCCAAATCGAATCAAAAAGTGAAATCATCACATAGTTAAATCTTAACGAAATCGGAAAATAAATCTGAAATTTACCGAAGGTTCCCGTTTGTTGTGTTTGCCCCTTTCGATTTGGTCTCTGTTTGCTGCAATTTTTGCGTTCAATTTGGTCTCGTGCTGCGATCGATTAAGTTAATGAGAGAAGTGAGGATGGGTCGTGATGATGAGGGGTTTCATCGTGGGTTTCAAAACAGTGAAGAAATGAGAGAAGTGAGGAAAGAAAGGGTTTCAAGCGCTTTGGAGAGAAGGAGAGAAAAGCACGAGTTATGTTTTGGAGAGAAGAGAGATAATGTCCCGATGCAAAATTTTGGGAAGGCTGATGATATATAGGTTCCGCTTTACTTAAGAAGTTATGTCAATTAAGTGGTCTCGCTCTTGAATCAAGTCTATATATATATATATATATATATATATATATATATATATCATCATAAAGGATCAAGAGTAGAATTTTAAATGTTGAGAATCTTTAAATAATAAAATTTTATCAAAACGGCGTAGTTTTTGATAAGACGCAGTGGCATTTTTGTAAATACGTGGTGGCATGGTATTTACAAAAATGCTTAATTTCGCCTTATCAAAACTACGTCGTTTGATAAAGTTCTATTATTTAAGAGAGTTCTACTACTTAAGATGCTACTACTTAATCCATGCCTCAGATATATATATATATATATATATATATATATATATATATATATATATATATATACTTTGATTCATGCAGCTATACATTAATTTAGCTTTCCTCCCAACTAAGTTTTATCAAAAGCTAGCTCGGAATCGGAGTCAGAATATACAAATTAAAATGATTTTTCCAGCTTCAATTATCGCGTGTGTGTGTGTGTGTGTGTGAGCGAGTTTTAAAAGAAAAGATTTGAATTCCAAATGTTAATATGAATCCCACTAACTTAATTACATACATTTACAAATAAAAGAATGAAATGAAAGTTTGTACAGAATCTATAATGGTTGGCCCAACGATATGGTTTTCATGAGGTGAATTGTACGGCTCGTGATTCAAATAGATTATTTAGTAGTAGTAGTACTTGATTAATTAATTGTAATTTTGTTAGATATTAATTATATTTTTTAATTTATGTGTATTAATTTTAAATGTCAATCTTTTAGGAACCGATAGAGTAATTACTAACGGTCATGTTTTGATCCCAGTAAGAAATGTATCCTACCAATGTTTGGCAGCTCAATTACAAAGCTCAAAATCAGAAAAGTGAATGTACATTTTGAATTTCATAAAGTTGAATCTTATCAAGAATTGTAATCGACTTGTCATATATTACGACTTTATATGTCAATTTTTTAGTGAAGAGTTACGTAGATAATTATAGATGATAATATATATTAATTTAATGATATATTTAATATAGTGAACCAATTTTATAACATGCATGTGTCCCGTTATTTGATAGAAAACACTCGCAATATATGACTTTTAATTTTGTTTTGACTTCAACGAAAGGTTGATTTATAACAGTTGTATTCTACCGGTCCAAATTACATGTCCGTGTATAGTTATTCATTCTCTACTTACTAAGTGGTACATTATATTTTTGAGGTATGTGAATGAAATTTTATTACAAATTAATTATTCCCACCCCAATTAATTAATTAATAATAAAGTTGACCAGCAATAAATAAACAATTTCAAGGTTCTATATATATAAGTAAGTATGGAATGAAAAACATTAATTACCAAAGGAAAAATTACAAAAAGAAAGAATAATTAAATACCAGTACAACATATTACATATATAATTTGTTAAGTGAGGAGGAGACTGGAATCTTCTTAACCCTGTTTTCTTTAATTTCTTGGTTGAGATCGATAGACTACATTACTTATTACTTTCCATCCATCCATCCATCGATCTCCTTTCTGATATATAGAAAAATAAAGTAATCTCCGAGAAAAATAAAACCAATTAAGTTGACAAATTAAAAGGGTGATCGAAGGAGATGGATCCAGCATATATGCAGAGGCAGAGCAGACCCACTAATTAATTTCTGCATAATTTTCTTTTTATTTACCTGCAAATTAAAAGCAACAAAATAATAAATAATAATTAAAGCAAATGAATTATGTAATATATATATATATCACCAACTAATTTATTAATTAAAAGGATAAAAGCTTAATTAAAAAGTAAAGAAAAGAAAAGATAAAGGAGCAAGGCAATAAAGATCTTACCATTTCCCCCAGACACCTTTCTCAAGAAAGTTAAGAAAATTATAAGCAGAGCAACCCCAGCTAATAATCCAATGATGATCGCAAATGTTTTCTCAGCATCATTGTGAGAATCAGCTATAATTAATTAATAATACAAAAACAAATTAATATATATGGAATTTAATCATTCAGGTTAATTAAATTAAGGAATATATATATATATATATAGTATAACGTCTAGCTTAAATATTAGCATCAAGAATTTATTTACCTTGCTATATATCGAAAAATCAGTCTCACTGGACTTTCATGTAATTAAGACATAGTAGTACAATTTAGAGGTATTTCTCAAATAATAGATTTTAAATAAACATGTTCAATTCCACATAAATTTTAATAGGGGTAATATATATAAAATTGTTTGATGACCACATAAACTTAATAAGGATTTAATATTTTCTGGATATGAATTTAAATAATCAGACGTGACAAATAAATATTTGTGGGATGAAAGAAAGTATTTATTTAATTAATATAATACACTAATTCAATAATAATAATAATTTTCTTACCGTGGTTAGATTTGACATAACCGTGTGCTCCACTAGTAGAGTACCTAGAGTAACACTTGGCTAAAAATACATCACCATAAACCGCACCACCACAATCACTTTTCAACCGTCCGATCGCCTCCGCTACACAATCCTGACACTCCCCTACACTCAAATCCTCCACACACTGAGCCACACCTTGCACATCCCCGGACCCACCTACTCGATACGGCCCACCGGCCCCACCCAAGCTCGCCAACACCGCATCTCGACGGTTTATCAAATCCGTATCATACCCAATCGACGGCGCACATTTCTTCATCACCACAGTCTTGTCCTCCACACCAATGAAGGTAGCATTATCGTACTTGACAAAGCACCCTTCTAACTGCACAGCCCCACCACAAGTCTGTGAGCATAAGGTCCCGAGTTGACTCACTGAGCGAGCCACACAGGTGGCGCAATCCGGCATGGCCAGGTCACCCCGGCATTGGTATAGGCCGTAGACCACGTCTTGCGGGCTGGAGCCGGTGATGGTGAACTTGTTGTAGGACGAGTAAGTGGCTGAGTTGAGCAGGGAGGTGAGGAGCGAGTTGAGATTCGAGTCATACGGCGAGTTTGGAATGTATTTTATTTGTGAGCAGCCGCCGTAGACGAAGGAGTCTGAAATGGAAAGAGTGGAATGAAGGAGAAGTGACAAAGAAATTGGGACAGTTAAGAGTGAGAGAAGTATTGGAGTGGCCATGGAGGAGAGAGAAAGAAGTATATAAATGTTGGTTGTTAATTTGATTTGAAGGTGAGTGATATGATGATTTCTCTTATAAATCTGTTTCTGTTTATTTGCTTGATTGATTAATGAATGAGTATATATATATATATATATATATATATATATATATATATATATATATATATATATATATATATTAAAATAAACCAGCCATGCAGGACTTGGAAATTAAGAATTTGGTCCCATACATGGACCAGCTAACCTGTTTACATTTTTCATTTTAGTATTTCTATTCTTAATAGCCCCGCTTTTTTGTTTAATTTGTGAGTTTTAATTTGGATGAGAAAAAAAAAGAATAATTTCTTCCTTCACATGCATGCATATATGCCATCGATCCCTTCTCTCCTAAACAAAACTCACAAGCACAACCTAAATGATCGATACTCCATCTTTATTTGTTATATTATTTATGAATTTTTGATGATATATTCGTTTAATATTAAGTCTAAAATTGTGACTTCAGATAAAAACACAAAATTATGCTTTGTAACATATCAAGGCTTAGTTGATTGTCTCGATAATATTTTTTTTAATTCCTCACAAACTCACTAAAAAAAATCATAATTAATTGAAATATTGTTACATATTCCAACATTTTCACTTATATACATCCCAAACTATTCCACATTTTGATCGGGATCTTCTCCATTTCAATTTGAAATAGAGTCTTCATTGAAAGATGCAAATTTAAAATTATTATATCTAAGGTCTAGAAGTTGTCACCTAATTTAAAAGTCACCAACTTAACTCTAACCACCTCATTTAAAAGTCACTAACCTAACTCTAATCACTTCATTTAAAAGTCACTAACCTAATTCTAACCATTAATTTAATATAACACTAATATATTATTATTATTACGAGCACTTTGTTTATGTCTGTTGATTTTTTAATATTTATTATTATTATTATTATTATTATTATTATTTTGTATTCTATTTTTTCTTCTTCCTTTTTGGTGCGAAAGTTATATACCAATTTTGTCTAAATAATAATAATTATTATTATTATATATATATTTTGTCTATATATATATATATATATATATATATATATATATATTCAAGCCCTAACTATGCTGTGCGGACAGCCATGTGGAGTGGTCGGTCAGGAAATCTGTACATTTTATTCTCTTGTTGAAGGTATTGCCCTATCCAGGTTGGTACCAAATTCACATATACGAAAGACTTTGTTGCTCCTTTTCAATTTCTGAACCTTAAACCTGACTTGTAAGATTGTATATAAACACCCACTTACATCCACATGCTGCAGCAGGTACCACAAAACTACACTGCTCAATCGGTTTAAATTCCAATGCATGTTTAAATTAGGGAGATGTTTTAGTATTTATGGACGTTTGTTTGGAGTCAAAACGCATTTAAGAATCTAGCTGGTGGTTCGTTTCACGGATCCGGTTAAAGTGAAGTTGAGTAACTTCGTATAACTTTTCATTGAAAATGTTGCAACAAAAAATTATACAACTTCTCGATACAATTTTTTCTATACTCAATGCAATAATAAGCTCTAAAATTAACTTATTAGGGTGAAATTATCTTTCAAGTAACCGGATCCTCATTTCACGAATGCAACTAACTTATATATCTCACATCATCATAAACTTATATCATCAAAAATAGTAGTACGTACAGTACATGACACTGTAAATTAATGCACTAAATTGAACGACCCAAAAACTGGTATTAATTAATTATTCTTAGTTTAACAGGCTGAGGCTCTCGATCACACACACTGACTGACACACAAAAAAGATACATATATATATATATATATAGCAGTACTACTACTACTACTACTTGACAAACATCCATTAAATTAAAACGACACCATTCGAACACAGACAAATTTGTGCCGTCTTCTTCATCTTAATTGTGTGGGCATCGAGTACGACTCTTGCTCCCATAGGTAACCCCTACATGACAGTATATATGCAAACAACCAAACTGTATATGCATCACCCATAACATAAGGCTTGTTGTTGGGTATCACATGCATGTAGATCAGTAGATGAATAATGAATAGCCCTTTCTTTGTCATTTCCCTTTTCTAAGACTACTCCTTGCTTCACTTCTTGATCATTAGTCTTTTTTCTTTTTGTATAAAAACTGGAAATACATTTGAATTCATCGAGGATAACAGCTAATCTCAAATTGATTAATTAATAATATTGAAAAATGGTTTCTTTGTATTAAAAAAAAAAGTAAAAATATTTATAAAAAAAGTTAATATAACATACATTAATGGTATTAATTAGTTTATTAGTGAAGTTGTGTAATTTAAGAAATATTATTGATACTACTACCTAGGTTTCCAACACTTCATTATCAATTTAGCATGCTCATCTCATCAGTCAAACCGGATATTGAATAAAATAATTTTTGTTTCTCTATTTTTTTTTTCAATAAAAATATATATTCTTTTTTACCAATGATTTGGGATATCAGGTGGCCAAAAATAAATGAATCTCAAATAACTGATTCAATATTTAAAAAGTTTGGCCCAAATGAATTTAGGTGTTAGGTTCTCTACGACCCAAAATTACATTGGGCCTTTACTGGGCTTTGTTATGCAACTATTGAATATTTGTGATAGCAACTGGTGTGAGAGACGTGGAATTTGTGGTATGTATGCATGTATATGTATTACTACTAATATAAACACACACTGACCCACACACCACATACACTGATACACCACACCTAACCTAACCATGGTTTCAACTTTCAACTACTTTATCATTTTCAATAAACCAGTACAGTACAGTACAGTACAGTAGTGCCGCAAATACTAAATAATTACATTACTCGGAAATAGACATTTACTAGCTCCTCCATTCCTTTATTTAATTTACAAAAGGAGATAGTAACAACACCACCATCAAGTAGAAGAAGACAAATTATGTTTCATTAAAATATGTTCCAGATTTTCAACTAATTTCTCACCAGGCCTTTTCCCAGATCAGATCTGATCTAATACTACAATAGTAGTAATAATTATTATTCAACAAAAAATTCCCATCCTGGACTGCCATTTCTGAATTTTCCTCAAACATACTTGTTTTCATTCTAACCTGCCTGCCTGCCTGCCTGTATCACAATTAAAATTCTAGAAACTAAGATATATAAGAATTATATTGGAGATATTGATATCAATATTCCAGTTGCTTCTACTCTAACCCCCCCGCATTTGTATTTACAAGAATGCTAGATTTGATTTTAGAAGGCCTATCTATAGAGCAAGACAGTATTCTCTCTTCCTGGTCACTAATCGATCTAAGGCTTCCTTCATCCACCAATGCTGGCAAGCTTCTTTAGCTTCAGTCACGCTCATCTAGATAGATATAGGCAATAAGTTAAGCATTTTGTTTCAGAAATTTTGAAATTTATTTCAAACTGCTTTAATTTCAAACTTACCCATACTCTTTGACGGATGTGCTTCTCTGGCCATAAATCTAGTTGTTCCTTAACATGTAATGGGAACATGTGTCCTTCATAGTAAGCATCGTTCCCTTTGCTCTTGAAATTCCATTCACCCAACTCTTCCTGCTCAGAAAATATGGTAACATGAATTCACATATTAGTATCTGTTTAACAAGCTAGTGTCTTGCTCCATAAATAATGGAGTACTACTAACCTCAACAATACCATCTACTCCAGCTTCTTCAACTGTCTCTCGCAAAGCAGCCTCTCTAATGGATTCATCTTTTTCCCAACCTCCCTGGTAAAACACCAAAAGATTAGTAACAAATTTGACGCTACTAAATCACCATTACTCATATTGATAAACTAATAGCAGAAGAAAAGTACCTTTGGAAACAACATTCCTTTGCCTTTTCTCTGTGAACTGATGACAAGAACTTCTAATTCTTTTCCATCCTCCACTGTATTATATCTATATGGTATACATCTGCACAAAATGAGTGTTAACATTAATAACCAAGAATTAGTATGGCAAAGATTAACACCCCAAATCCCATCTTTCCACTATTTCAAAGACTTGTCTAAATTTACCAATGACTAGAAAATCCTAAAAATGAAAACTATAAATCATAGGCATGTCTAATAAAGATGATCAACATGAATGATTGGTATATTCCTATTATCTAATCAAATCCTATTCCTTCAACAAAGTCAACAGGCACACAGTTTTCTTCTCCCATTAACCAACTAACCAATCTCATTTTAAGCACTATTATTGTTAATCTCAAACTTTCCATCACCACATCAAGCCTCAACACAAAATGGTGCACTTTTTATGGGCATATCTTGAATAAAAAGGGCAATTATCAAAAAGAAAATGAAAATTAAAAATACCCATAATACCAATTTCAAAATTTAGGCCACATTTGAACATTTCCCATCATTATCCCCCAATTTTTTTTATTAAAAAAAAAACCAAATAGATCCCATTCGTTAGTTTGTTTGTATGTAGAAAAAAGAGAGAAAGATAGACGAACCCCACAATTTGGCGGCGGCCTTTATTGTTGTAACGCTGCAAATGCCTTCCATTTCTAGCGACCAAAGCTACCATGTTTTTCAATTCCATTTCCTTGAATCTAAATCTAAATCTATAATATCCAGATAACCCCTTGAAAATTAAGTAATTTTCTTCCAATATAAAAATAAATAAACACACGCCCTTTTTGGCTTTGGGGCCTGTTGTCTGTTGAGATGAGATATGATTCCCTGTAAATTACCCAGAAAAGAAGGAAGTGAAAATAAACAAACACCTCAACTCTTTTTATAACCGAAACAGAACAACACTCTTCAAATATGCTAGAAATTAATTAATTAGATAAAATATATAGAAATACCCACTCTCTTTCTTTTTTCAACTTTTCTTGTTTTTTTTGGATGAGGTTGACTTTTTCCTTTTTTTTTATAATCAAAAAACAACGGAAATTAAACGCGCTGTGGGCCGTGTGGACTGTGGGCCTATGGCCGTGTAGCTGACGCGTCACATTATGAATGTTTTTTTTCAAAAAGAATAAGTCTCGGCGGATAAGTCTAATGGACCGGAAAATTGAACCGGTCTCAAATTTTTTTTATTTTATTTTTTTGCCTTTTTTTTTGTGATTTTTAAAAAAAATAATTTAAAATACTGATGTATTTAAAAAGTAATTTGGATACATATCTGAAACGTGATTGTTTCAGATATGTATTCAAATTACATTTAAAACATATATTCTGTAAAAATTTCAGTTAAAATAAATACTATATATTTTTTTGAAAATCACAAAAAAATTTAAAAAAAATTAAAAATGTCCAATAATCCGGCCTCTTCAAAAAAAATGTAATTTACCCAAAATAGAATATATTTTAAAGTGTAGCCGTTTATTAGGTGGGTGAGTTTTATTGAATTAATTTGGACAAATTACACGTACATAAAATGCGTGGAATACTACTCTCATTAATTTACTTATCTCTCAATTATATCTCTCCCACCTATCCACTTATCTCTCTCTCTCTTCATATATAAAAAACTTGAATGTACGACTCAAGTTATTATCTGTAATACATATTGATTCTTATTTTTGTTAAGTACTAATAAACTTGAAGTTATTTTTGTGGGATTAAAAATGAATTTATTTAACTAATTTGTTGTTTAATTTTAAGAAACTGATATTTTTATGTGTTTTAATATTTTTATATAATTAAAAAAATAATAATTTTATTTTTACGTGAACAATGAAATTATATAATATGAAAATAAGAAAATATATTTTCTTGATATAAATTTTAATTTATTTTTGTGACGTTTCCGAAGCTTCCGGCCGATGTGAAACTTGTTATGGGAGTAAACGTCACATCTTGCGTCAAGCCTCAATTCTTACTTCATTCTCTAATTATAGTAGTAGTAATTATATTTGGGAAATTGATATTTTTATAAAATATTTTTTTTATTTATTATTTATTAAAAAAATTTATTTATAAAAATATCAATCCTTATATTTGTCTAAAAGATGAATAATTTTTAGCCCAAAATTTTAAAACTTAGAAGTAATAGTTCATTCTTTTCTTTTAATAATGATAAGTGTTGATATCATGGCACTCTTTTCCTCAAGAATTAAATTTGTGTTTGACCTTTAACATTTAAATGCACAATAATATATACTTTGTTAAAAAAAATACATTCATGTTTATCATGCAGTCAGATAATTGTTGGGTTTTTTTTCTTCTTATTATGATACTTGTAATTTTATTTGAAAATTGAGAGTTTTTTAATATATTTTATAAAATTCATCCAATACTAATAACCCTTTTAACGTGGAGATGTTCCGTCCAAAAACACACATATATATTTTTTGTTTAAATAAGTCTATTATCACATAAAATCATTTCGCATACTGAATTCATATATATATTTTGATAATGGCATACGAAACACATTTCTGCACGTGTGCACAATAAAATATATGCGTGTAGTGTATGTAAATTTATTTTATGATAGTAAGAGACTTACCATTTTTATTTTTATTACAAAAATGACATTGGAAGACTTTAAAAATCTTATCCCAATTAAAGCTTGGAGAAAATGAAGGCAGAAATTCTAGAACCAGTTAGTTCACCAAAGACTTCCATTGACATTTCCCTTTCATATATATATATATATATATGATTACTGGCTCACAGATATATATATAAGTTCATACTTTGTTCATACGTAAATACCTGGCCTCCCTCCCTCCCATCTCCCATATAATAGTACGTACGTAGTGTATTTTGGTCAACAGATGATATACTAGTGTGTGTGTGTGTGTGTGTGAGTGTGTATACATGTCAAATCATATTGAAGAGCAAGAGGAGAGATCAGGAGGGATGAATTTCAGAATTTGCAAGCTTCGCTTCTTCATCAAATATTCACACACACACGGGGCCATGTAGTAGTAGTACGTAAATATTTGGAAAAGGTCAGAGGCTAAACAATTAATAGGACGCGCGGATGGACGGTTAACACATTTATTAATTTGCCCCTACTTTTTCTGCCTTAATTCTCTTTACATTCCGCACCAAATCTGATTGTCAACCATTTGACATGCGGATTCATCGAACCGAAAAAAATTATTGAGTGGATGGTGGATGGGTTACTGGTACAACCAGTAATCAAACCGGCGGTTCGATCCGAATTTAATTACAATGCAACCATGTATTTTATCGGTTTCGATTTTTATCGTTCAAATCGAGGTCCGAGTTTAATTACCATGCAACCATGTATTTTCATACGCGCGCGGTGACTAATTTGTCAAATGTATTGAGACAGGGGTAAATATGTCACTTTAAAACACCTTATTATATTATTAGTATAATTGTTTATTATGGTAATATAATTAAACACTAAGCACAACATATTATTGAATTATTTGCTAGAATGAAATAACTAGAACTTAATTTAATTTAAAGCTATTAGATAGTTATGATTGTGATTCAATTACAAATTAAACACATGCATGCCTGCATGAGATCTAGCCTTCTAGGCTGAGAAACCTTAACCCAAATTTCCTAGTTATGATTCTTTCTTCTTTTTCTATATATAGTTTTGAATTGGTTGTGCTCTTTATAAGAATACATTATACAAACTTATGGAGTTTTTGTATTATTATTATTATTCTTGTTACTTGTTAGTTTGTCTCTTCATTTGTGACAGTTAATTTTGTTTGTCATGATAAATGATTGCATATTTAATTTGTTCAAAATTTGATACAATATTTCAAAACATGGAGAGTATATATTTATAGGAAAAGGAGTATATATCCCTGTAAACGAAAAAGGAGAATGTAGCTTAAACACACACGAGTTTGTGTGTCCAACGTAGTTTTAATTAATAAAATAATAAAATATCAAAAAAATCATTATATAATGAAAACAATAAAATGTCAAAATTGTCATAAGTGAAATTGCTTAAAATAATTGATTCAGAAACACACACTCCTTTCCCTTATATAAAACCAGTTCAATTATACTCCCTCCTTTCCTAATTATAAGTTAGTATAAACTTTTTAAAATTGACATAATTTATTTAAGTTTTACAAACAATAAATATTATAATTAGTAATAATTTTTATATAATTTATGATACTCACAGTGTATTGACATAAACTACATAAATTTGAATTTATGATAATTTTGAGTTTTAAAATTTTTAAAATATCAATATTAATCTTATAATTCAAAAAAGATAAAAGATTTTATTATGTGAAACACAAGTGTACCATAAATTTTGAATATTCACAACTACCCAAAAATCATGAATACTTTATTAAATCAATTAAAATTGTTGTTACATGTCATCGTTGATGATCAGATCAAGATCATTCGATTATATTATAAACACGTGTATACACAAATATTTCAACTCGATACAAATTTATCTAACCAATACGATTGTCACCCCCTCACTCGTCCTACAAAAAGAAGAGTTGAATACTCCATTCAAGAATCTTCAATATTTTCTAGATTATGAGCACTAGTATCAACAAACACTTACCCATTAATTTATCAGGTTCATTTCATCTTTAATTTGCATGCATTAACGTTGGTCGACTTCACCAACTTGCCGTAAATTAAATACCAGAGGCGCCTACTATTTTAGAATTTTCAGTCTATCCCTTTCTCTCTCTTTTTTTCTCTTTTTTTTTTTTTTTTTTTTTTAATTATAGCATTTCATATACATCATCTTATTTTTTATTTTTTCCAAGATTAGAAGAAGTCTACTCCCTATTTCTAGAAGGGATATCGAACATAAACAACTCCAATCCCAACCTTCCACCTGTATATATCTAAATGTTTTTTTTTTCAGTTATTAAATTTATAAATTAGTATTAGTCCGCGTGTCACGCTTGGACGGTGGCATTAATTGGGTATAGTGTTTTTTTTTTCCAAATATTTAATCAAAATTATTTGTCCGATTAAATTTTTTATTGCATTTTTTAAAAGGCTCCTTGGAAGTTGATGTTAATTAATTCGCAATACTCTCGAGTCTTGTCCTTAATGCGAAACTAAAATCCCAACAAACTGCACAAATAATTATTTAATTTAATTTTTCCTAACCATACTTTTATTTAATTTATCACATTGGCTGAGGACATTTTATTTATAAAATGTTGGGTGGATTGGCCGTTTGGTTAACTTTAATTTTATATTTTTTGGTAAATGAGTTTTTAGTCAAGGTTCGACGTTAACCCAAACCATTTTTAACACTCAGTTAACCAAATGTTTTTCCGTATTGGAAGCCCACTGTGTGCAGTTTTATTTTGTTTGATTCATATAAAAGATGAGACTCTTCTCCAAACAAACAAATTTTATACAGTATAACCCTCTAGTCCCAATGAATAATAAGAAAAGAATAAAGAGGGAAACAAGTTCAATTTTTGCTTTCCCACTAAATATATTTCAAAAACTTGCTTTCCTATTAAATTTAGAGTCCTGCCGTCAAAACATTACTTCTTTTTTTTGTTGCAATAAAATAAAAAGAGAGATTTTTATATATCAAAATTAGATAAGATAGGATTATGAATTATAATTATTCACATGTAAAGAATAAACAAATGCAAAAATGAGATATGTGAATTTGGTACTCCAAATTTGAGACGACTCTTTCCAGAATTAATAATATAATCTTCAAAAACAGTCTTGTATAAGTAATGAAACTATAAATATTTGGGAACCTCTGCAGGTTTCTTTCACTTCTGCTGACTAGTTAACTTAACAGTAAAATTCTCAAATATATGTAATCAAAAAGATTGGCAAAAGTTTGATTCAAGTAGAATTTAGGAAGCATTGTACAACAAAAACATCATACAAGATTCTCTCAACACAGTTGTTTCCCCAAAAGCATGGGAAGGACAGAACAGAAAGTAATTCTAGATGCACAGCTAGCAGAATCCTAAAAGAACACTTGCACCTATACAAATTTTCAACCTAACCATACAAATAGACATACAACAATTTGGAACTTAGGAAAGGATTGATGTTCACTCAAAAGACTTATCAGAATCATCTTCAGATGTCAACTCTGATACTTCTTCGTCGCCCTCTTCATCATTTTCAACAATAAGACCGGTAGATTTGTTGCCTGTCATTTTGGTCATTGCAGCCGTCTTGCTTGCCCGTTGGGAACGGGTGCTCATCACTCCAGGATTAGTAGGCACAACAGAAGTGGGTGAAGTTTCATCTTCAGAGGAAGATTCTTCTTCATGCCTCGCTCTTCTTCTCACTCGGGTTGGCCTGGCTGATCGTGGTGCTGGTGTTGGTGGAATATCCGTGCACTCATCCTTGTCAAGGTTAATTTCTAGCTCCAACCGCCCTAGAATACACATGAAATATATTAGAGCAAAACAAAACCAGCATTGTTGAGAAGAAGAGATATCCTCTCGGGCATGATTTCATATTTCCAACTCAAGAACGCGTAATCTGAAAATGATCAAAGAAATCTTGTTCGAATCTCCCTTCCCCTCGTCTAGAATAAAGAGAAAAAAGTACATTTTACGGTTTTATCTGCTTTGTCAAATCTCTATGTTTATTTTCCCCTTTCTCATCTACTTTCAGCCTTTACCCCAAATAAACTAAACATTCAGGCAATGTGTCCAAAAATATAATTTTATTCTTTCTCCTAATTAAGCAAACCAAAGAATCCTCACCCAGCACACTTACAAGTAAAGATTAGACAAAATTCACTTCTCCAAGACATTATAGTACTTCCCTTGCATAAGTTTTGGAACTATTTCCTAGATGTAGACTGTAGAGAAAGTCTAGTGGATGACCAAATAAATATAGCCCAACCTTAAAATGACTAAACCAAATGATGAAAAATATAAGGAAAAACTTTACCCAGAATAAGGTTAGCCTGATCAAGCTGCAATTCTTCCTCTGGATGTTTATCAGCCGTCTTTAGACGTTCAGCCACCCGCTTGAGCTCCTTAACTAACTCCTTATCTGAAGAGACGGATTCAGCCACACGCTTCATCAGACGCCTCATTAACTTTATTAGCCCTTGTTCTGATGACTGGAAATGAATCATAGAAAGTATTCTAGAAATAGCTGAAAGATATGATTTTTCTGCCGCTGTCTTCTTTGAATGGAAGCCTGCTGCCTAAAGAGATATGAAAGCGAAAGGAAAAAAAAACAAGAGCTCAAACAACATACCAACATGAATACAGTACCAAATCATCCAATCCAACTAAAGTATCATATCCATCAGTTATAATGATAAATGTTACCCCAAAGAACAGTATAGTTTGAGTCATTGATATGGTCAATGTGTATCAAAGTTAAACTACCTCAGCAGCTATGCGTATAGCAAGCCCTTCCTCTTGATTCTCAAAGTCATTTGAAGCATGCACAGAATTATCAGTAGTTTCTGGAGAATTATTGCTGCAAGTTTCATCCATCTGTTCAGTCACTTTCGCGTACAAGGGAGCCTGTAACATTTGCAGCATAAAACGTGAAGCTTGCACAGCACGCTTACGCATGTTAGAAACCACGACTGGGGATCCTGTAGCATTGCCATTTATGCCTGGCCACATTGAACGCATGACTGGAATGAAAGACTTGGATATACAATTCTGCATATACAAAAGATGGCATTACAATACTACAGGTAAGAAACCACAAAAAGCTGTATTTTCTTATGTATTGCAATAAATCCCAGCTTCCAAGTGTTACTTGCCTTGTGATTCACTGAGAGCGATGGATAATGCTCAAAGAATACGGATAGGCACTGTTTCAACCTAGTCAAGTAAACAAGATTTAGTTATCTTCTTTTTTTCATAGTCAAAAGTTAAAATAAGATTCACAAACAAAGCAATCCACCTCTGTAATTCTGTAGACTCGCTACAAAAGTATAGGTTCATGAGCTTCTCAAAAAGTAAAGGATGTGATGAAGCAGGTATGGTTGGGTATTTCTCACTCAAGAGAAGAATCTTTGCAAACCCCTCCCCAAGGACAGCTTGCACCGACTCACACTCATCAGCTTCTACAGATTTGCACCTATTGAATCTCTCAAGCCCAATAGATAACAGACCAAGCAATTTAATATCCAGATCCCCATTTGTACCACTCAAATTGACAGGATCAAAAGACATTGTCTCGTGAAGTTCCAATAAGAGATCTTGGCTTATGGCTTTGTCAACTTCCTGGGGACCATGCCATGTCAAAAGATCAATCAAAGCCTTTCCAGCCATGGCACTTATTAATGAGGGTCCTTTCGCAAAGGAAAGCATTAACTGCTTCATTAATTCCTCACTGAGTTTCTTCTCTAACAACCCAAAGAGACCAAGACACCTGATTGCAGCCCTCTGGATATCTAAGTGGATGTGCTTCGCCTACATGTTCAAAGCTCATAAAAATTATCAAATAGAGACACAAAACGTGTATAATTATATAATAAAAGAAAGAATACCCGTCCTAAAAAAGAAGGAAATATCTACAGTAAATGTTAACCAAATACACACCCCGGGAAGCAATAAAGACAGTAGTAGTTCAACAGGTTCAATGGACTTTCCAAGCATCCAACGGAATGACTTCGTGTTTTCCAAAAGCAGGCCAGTCACAGAAAGGCAGTGCATCCACTGCATAAAGTCTGCAGTTCTCTCCCTGCAAGGCCGAGCAAGCAACTCAACGACACCTAGAACAACTTCTTCAAATTCTCCTGGAGCAGCATAGACTTTTCTTGCCAATCCTGACACTGCCACAGCCCAGTCTCTATCTCCACCAAGATTGATTCCATCTCCTATGACAACTTTGTTGTCATCATCATCCAACTCATGCTCAAGAGGCATCTGCAGTAACTCCTTAATAAATGCACCAGCAACCTTTCTATTTGTAGTGTCAGAGAAATCAAGCATTTCACCAAGCAAAAGCAGTTGCCGAGATGTAAAACGATAAGTTGGTCCTGGAACAATACAACGATATTAGACTGTATAGCTAAATAAAAATTTAACAATCAATTAATGTTGCTTACCAGCAACAATATGAGCTTTAACCAATTCTACGTATTCAGAAACAGCACCAGGGAGAACTCTTTCAAGAAGATCATTAGTATCGGATGCTTCTGCTGCATATACAGAAGCTTCAGTACCCATTGTCATAGCTGCATCAGAGCCTTTTGCCTGTTTGATCATAGAAGAAAATTATTAAATAGTTACATGGTCCATGATTCTGTACATATCCCGGCAATCAAAACAATTATTTACCAGAGAGAATAACCAGCACAGGTCAATCATCTTAAAAATCAAAAATGTATGATTGCAGCATGGATATGGAAAGGGGACCTAGATGGCTAGATATGGCACAAACAAGATATGCCAAGGCATCCCAAGACACATTAAGATTATCTTGAATGTTAGCTCTACATGCAAAATCTACTGGTATTATGCCATATATTTTTCATAAAAACAAAATCATAATGTATTGTTGTAACGGCTTAAAATCTGTGCCAAAACATTCAAACTTGTCTTAGAAATTGGGACTAAGATTTTATGTATTATCCCCCTTTTAATGCATATACTTTTGATGAAGTCCTTATTTTATCATACTACTTGCAAATATACATAGCTGAACTACTCTAAAGGCTTATAGCACTAATTATCATGTAGTATATAGTATGCAGTCAACAGTGTACTGTGGAAAACTCAGGCACTTGTACCATGCCACCTGTGAAAAGCTGAAATCCTAAAACTACACATGACAGCTTGGAAGCATCAGGCTAATATCAAATTGAGGACTATCATCCGATATAATTTAGTTAGGAAGGTATAAACATTAAATAAAATCTTCATTTAGCTGAATAACACATTTGAAGTTGAGAATTAAATATGTTTTATGATCTGAACTTAATTGACCTATTTACTTAATAAACATTTGAGGAACAAAAGAATTCAGCAGTGATGTTATTACTTCGCATTGCATTATGTAAATATATATTGAAAACCACATTATATGAAATCTATTGTTTAAATATTGAACACGGGGTCAATATTGAATACAGGATCAATTAAAGGAAACCTTAAGGAGCAGAAGCGCAACTTAGAGACAATTAATAGACCTAAAGAAATCATATCCATGTGCCATGAGAAAACAATCCTTACTTAAATGACCCAACATAAGAGATTAACGAAAGGTAAGTCTATCAGTTTTAATCTATCAGAATAATAAATAGTTCAACTGCAAATTAGAAAGGCAAATTACTACTGACATGTGCTTTAGCTTGCAAGTGCTTGCATACAGTCCTCCAATAAAGAGCAACCTCTGGTTCCATCAGTTGAATGCAAGGGTTGCATTGCCCTGATAGTCAAATAAAATAACAAACTGTAACACTAATGTGACACACTGATCCTCTTATTTTTGGACATTGCGACTAGAAAAGCATGATTATTGAAAACTAAACCCAAATAGGCCGTGTTTCTTAAGCAGCATCATGAAACTAGAGAGTTAAAACAGGTCATACAATAGGATCTTTCTACACTTGTCAACTTTCAACTTTCATCAGGTATTTTTCTGCTGCATGAAAATTCTAAAGAGGTTGACAGATGAGAATCTTCATCAATATAACGAGAAAATCTCCTTGGAGAAATTCATGAACAGAGTCGGCAGACTGGAAAAACATGTCAATAAATAACTGTAGTCACTCTCAAGAACCATGAAATAATATTTCTATCAACAATTACTAGAAGCCTTAAAATAAGCAACCAAACAGCTGTAAGGCGTTCAATTAGTACATAGAATAATGCATCTAGCATTCACTACTTAGACTAAAGGATGGCAATTCACATTATGTCATGGATATCACTATCAAAACAACTTTAGTAGATGGCTGCTCATAGTTGTGGTTTCTATCTACAGGGAACTAAAACTAATAAACCATGTAATATTAACAACAAAAAGTATAAGTTGTATCAGTTCAATGCTTCCAGCCTGCCAGAAGAAACCCATCCAGAAAAATAATAGAAGGTCAGTCGGAACTTGGAAGATAGTTTTAAATTAATATCCCTTCAGGTGTGTAACCACACAGGTAAAAATACACCAACCTTCACTTGTATCACTGGTTGATACTATAAATTGTTTGATACTCCCACTATGTTTAACTTTCCCCAGCTCGGCTTGTAGAAGGGCTCCCATGACAGACTCCCCAACCAATTCATAAGTTTCAACATCAAGATACTTGAGAAGCTCAATGGGGTCTCCGCTGCAACTCTTCAGAAGCCATTCATCTTTCATCAATTTAAGACATTCCTCTACCACAGCAGTGGACCGATCAGCAAGTCCCCTCCGGAGAATAATTGTTCGGAGCTTTATGCTAACACCCATGTGGCATAGAAAACAGTTAGGCTCATAATCAATGAAAATACCTATATTTCTTCAAGCTCAAGCTGCTACGGTTGCATTGGACCCACAATAATGCATTGGTTCACTTTGTTTCGTAATTGCACATAAATCCAATGTATCTATTTGAAAGATATTACTTACCAAAGAAAAATAATCTATTTCTAAACAAAAAGGACTTGAAGAATGAGTATAAAAGTTTGAACAATGAAAGACTTCAAAAGTAAAAAAACAAAAAAAGTGTAACATCATGTACACAAATAGATCAAATTAGTAGGATTGATATAATATTAAACGACTAAAGAAACCAAATACAGAGTCACACTACAGTTTGTACAGTTCCCCAACAATCCACATATCATTCTGTAGGCATGACTGAGGGACTAAACAGAAGTACAGAACATACTTTGTAAGCTTAGTTGTCAACTTGACGTAAGTCTTTGTAGCTGCTAAAAGAAAGGGCATGTCATATTAGCTCTCACATCTTAATGTTTGCTGCAAGTGTCATTCTGCAGTTAATGAGTAGAAACTTAGGTGCCAATTGGGTGATAACCGTAATGTGGAAATTAATGTGGAACTTCAGCCACACCTATATTAATTTTGATGATATGCAAGTTTACTATGTTCCTTTACTAAAGAAGAGCATTTAACACTGTGCCAGTCTGCTTATTACTACAGCATTAACTAACCAGTCCTTCTGGAGTCTGACACTCAACAGTCAACACAGATGTAATAACTCAAGAACTTCCTATTCTTTACATTTCTTTTAATTAGAAGGACCCAATCAGGTAAAAACCGACTTCCCCAAGACATCAATTATAATCTATGTCCAAAAACATTGACTAAAATTCCCATTTGCCAGCTTGAGGATCCTCATCTTAAGAACTTTGAAGGTGAAGGGAAAACTAGCACTTCGTTAGAAAGGGAAATTAAGAGTCCAATAGCAGGCTCTGCAACAACAACCTCAATACATGCAAATGCTCAAGTTTTGAGAAATCTGCCTGTATCATTTGGGTTCTCCACTTTGCACAATGACAAAAATTGCAAAAGTCAACAACAGATTGACTGATGCCTCAGCTTCTTTTTACGCACTGTATTATTTGGATAATGCTTGTGGTATAGCATAGTCGCAGTATACAATTCAGGTATTTTAGTTTCTACTTAACCATAACATAACTTTATGTTTGTGTTATCATTTCAACAAAATAAGACAAAGTACAGTATAACAGAACATCAATAGAGGAGTTAACAGTGTTCTATTCCCCTCTCTTCGTAGTTCTATATTTTCTTGGCTAAAAGCCTAAAAAGCCTAAAATAACCAACTTTTTGTTACATTATTTGGTGAAGACAAGAACCCTAGTCGATAGGAAACAGGGGATCCAAGTATCCAACTAAATGGAAATTCAAAGAATGTTCAAAATAGGTTTCTACTTTAGGTAACAAATGATCAATCCAGAATCAAAACAGCATAATGGCAATAGCAGAGTTAGGTCATAAAGTAAAAACACCGTCCTGTGGAATAGAAGTTGGATTTACCTCAAGCTTTGAAGGGGAAATTTACTTGCCAGAACAAAATAAGCTGCTTTGCGTACTGCCTCGCTAATATCCAGGGTGCAATCAATGATTGCTGCTGAAGTTGCATTTGAAGCAGGCAAAGATAGTAGTATTGTCTTACGAACATCCTGCATAGATGCCAAGCTAAAGAAAATAAGAAAGAAAAAGTATACACTAAACAAAGGATTGCACCTGTGCTAATGACATTTAGTGCATTTATTGATTTAAAAATCGCACCTCGAGCTTTGTAACATTAATTTATTATTTGAGCAATGGTGAGAATATGATTTTAGCCACATACCTTAAAATTGCAAAGGAATTTAAATTTTCACTAGATAACTCCTAGCACTTCCAAAGAGGTATAATAAACAAGAGCATGCAGAATAATTATATTTTGCTCCAATGCTAACTAGACATAGAGCTCACCGCATTCTGTTCTAGAGGCAATTCCTGAAGAAATAGCTCAAGAATTTCACTATTCTCTGAATCATGTGTGAAACGTGATAGAGCTCTGACAACACATGTACGAATTATTGGAACCTTATCAGCCATCCGCAACTTCAAGCAATCGATTACCTCATCCCATAATTCGTCGCTCACTTCTGTGTCGTCTGGCAATCGCATTATGATCTGAAAGTGAAATCTTCGTTAAATTAAATAAAGAAAATGAAAAATAGAAAATTTTCATGCAACTTAAAAGTAGTATTGACTAAGCTAACTCTAGAACGGATTAATCCAATTTGAAACATATAACCCCACGTTCAAATATTAGATATCTACAAGAAACCTCCCTAATAAAGTAACAAATATACATGTACAGCTGGCAGAAATAATGAAAAGAAACAAAAAATATTTGACTATCATGTTTCAATTATTCTTTGTTTTCAGAAAGAGAGAAAATTAACCGTACTGATAAATATAATTGCACTATGATATTATTATTTTTTGATGAGTTACAGTTTTACTATAATATTAAGATTCCAAATTTCTCTTCTCTGATTCAAAATTATATTTATATTTATTTCAATTTTCAATCACTAAACAACAATATTAGTATACACTTCAAGTGGCTAAACAACAATAGTACTAATCAATCTCCAACTTAATAGCCTTATGGAGCAACCTACTTTCACAAGCAGCAAACTACCAAAAGGCCAGACAATTCTCTTAAAGTGCAACGAACACACAGCTATAACAAAAGTAAATTACATAAAAATATAAAATGCAAATTCAGAAGGGTTTAAGTGTCCAACAAACTTTCCATACCATTAACGACTTTATTTTTTCCATCAGTTCTTAAGGGAAACAAAAAGGAGACTATTTCGATATTCATTTGTCAAAGGTAATTGGAGCCAAAGATTATATTTGAACTCTTCATATCAAACCAATAATAGCAACAAATTACATAATATTCAAAACTTTCATTTATTTTACTTGGATCTCTGCAACAAAAGAAGAGACAGGAAGTTACATAATTCATTCATTATAACGATAGGAACTCTGAACAAACTTTCTCTTTTTAGATACACATATTCCTCCGCGCGCGAGCTGGGGAGGAGGGGGAGAGATTGGGACTTGGGCGTAAGGGTCTTTATGACTGTTTTGGAAATCAATTTATATACTATAAAAAATAAATTCCAAACATTATTTAATTTCCCTAAGTTATAGCTGCAATAAAACAAGAGAACAGGTAACTTTACATAATTTATACATCACACAACAAAATTCTAAAATTTTGGAGTCAAAATATATTCAGAACATAAAAAATCAAAACTTTATATATCAAAATCCCCAAATTTACCTAATTCTTACCTCAGAAATGATCTGGCAGGCCCTAAACCTTGCAGTTTTGTTTGCGGCATTACTGGCCAAAATAAGAAACCGGAGAAATTCTTGGAGGAAGGAATCACTATCAGCACCACTATTAATTGCATCCCGAGTGGTGGCAAATATCGAGACGAATCGTACGATGCGTTCAGCAGAGCCAATCCGGCGCTGTAAATTGAAGAGAGGGGTTAGGGTTTTAGAAAATGCTGCAAAGAATTTAAGCAGTGAGGATGATCTGAGATTCGAGAGGTCTTTGAGCTTCCGGATATGTGTGGCGTTTGATGCTTTAGCATCGTCTAAAACACTAGCTATTTTCTCCACTAATCGCTTCTCCTCTAATGTGTCCACTGTCATTTTTCTAGTATCAAAATCTCTCTCTCTATATGTATATAATTCTACCAGCAGTTTCTCTTTCTTCCTTTCTCTCTCTCTCTCTCTCTTTCTCTTTCCTTACTCTCAGTTCTTCATTTGATCTGTTCGCTAATTTAGTTGCCCCTTCAAATGGGTGTTCGAAATTCGAGCGGGAAAATGTTTTGTATTCTTATGGGCCTGCGGATATGGTGAACTGGGCCGAAGTCTGTTTATATATAATTTCTCTTAAAATAAGCCCATTGGATCAATTATTCGACCCTAGGTCTGCATAAAACCTATTTCTTTCTGTATTTACCTCCACAACCATCAATTGATTTCTGATGAGAATTAATATTTTCACAAGTTAAATTGAGATTCCTGCATTACTCTGCCCCACATAAATAGTAAATGGGATTCACATTTTTTTGGTGTCTTTTACCATTATGTACACCAGTACAACTAAAACCTTAGTGTTGTTTTGGTCATTCTTGATCTTTAATTTCAGTTTCAGTCTTTTTTTCTTCTTCTTTTTTTGTGAAAATGGGCATGTTTGGTTTTGGCTTTATTTTAAATAAAAAAAATTACAAAATTTGAAGAGAACAAAAATATCTTTTACATCTCCTTGGCACCGATCCATAATAAGAAATACATTTTTCTTCATTTAAAAGACACTTTTATTTTAGGATATATATATATATATATATAATGACATAATATTCTTAATTTGTAATTATTTCATTTTATCATCACACAACACAACTGTTAATAAATTAGTATTAGTTAGATTTAGAGGTAAATTTGGCAACCTAAAATAAATTATTTAAAAATGTAACTCTAATTTTAGACATGACATTACCCATGTTGTATAGAAATTGATTGATATTTTCACTCGTGATGATATGAAAATATTAGTAAATTTTTTATGTTCCCTACATATTCTTTATCATATATGCGTGGTTTGCTTGACATAGAAACTTCCCACCCACAAGGCCACAATGATAGTGATAGATGTAGATAACAAAGAACCTTAGAAGTAGTAGTAGAATATGTTTATCATCATTCATCCACCACCAATGTAAAGAAAAAAAAGCATTAAATGCCTGCCAATTTGGTACATTCAATTCTGGCCTTTACGATTTCGGCTTTTGCTTTGGGGAAACACATTATTACTAGACCAAAATTGGCAAGGAGAATATATTCGTCCGTACAACTCTGTCTCATATTTCTGTGAGTGTAAAAATGAGTTTGTCTGTCCATCTCTTGTTACTTATCGATAATTTTATCTAATAAAATATACATGAATTTGAATTTTCCGATCACTCAATAAATCATCTGGGCCGTTCAAAGTTTGACATAAATTCCAATCATTCATATACGATTAACCGGGAATTTTAATTCTACATTAATGTATATATATATATATATAAACACACTTTACACACAACTGTGTGTAAATTAATATCAAGTAAATTTTGCTCACCAATTATGTAAATGCAACACGGAATGTGCTCATCTGTTATCATTATATACAATTATAATAGAGATTTTATTAGTTTACAAATTAAAATGAATTTAATTGGCTAGAAAATTGGAGAAATTACAACTTATTTATTTATAGGAAATTGAATACTCACCCCTAGTTGATATGGCTCCTAAACTTTTAAAACTCCCAAAATCGGTTCAATTTAATTAATTCAAGAGTAAGTATTTGTCAATCGTGATAGAGATGGGCATGCGAGATTAACTCAAATAACCATACTTATATATATGGTCCGGATCAAGTGCATACCTTTTATTTTTATTTTTATTTTTGTTTTTTTTTTAAATAACTAAAAAAAAATTTTAATATTTTATGGAACTGAAATTTTTCCATAATACAATGTTTTGGGCATGATTTGAATACCAATACCAAAAAATGGTGGTACAGTCTGCACAGACTGTACATACATATTTTGTTATACATACCCAAAACACTATATTATGGAAAAATTTCAATTTCATAAAATATAATTTATTTTTTTTAGTTGTTTTAAAAATAAAAATAAAAAGGTCCGGATTTTGGTTCGGTCCGGACCTGATCCGGCCTCTCTCTCTCTCTCTATATATATATATATATATATATATGAGAGCTCTAATTAAACATGACCTTTGGTGATAGTCTTGGTACCATGGCCTTTCTGGTTCTCAACATTTCTCATTGCTAAAAGACACTTGAAGAAGCTGTTCAACCACAAGCATCCCTACACAATATCGTTATTAAAAATCCTGTCCCACAAATCTATTGGTATTTGGTAGTAGTAGTAGTCTAACATATTTGCCGCTAAAGTTGAGCAAAAAATAGATAAAACTGAACAATCGAACCAACTCGTATTTTTTAACCGAATTATTTCAGTTATAACTATTTATATTTCAGTATTCAGTTTCGGATATAAAAATTACACAATTCAGATAACCGACTAACCGAATTAGAAACTTAAAAAAAATACTATTTTTAATTAGAATTTGCTAGACTTTGTCATATGGATTATGGATTATGTACTTCTGTGTTATTAATTTGAAATTAATAGTTTATGAATTATTATGATTGTGGATTGTGGTTAAATATTGTTTCAAAACTTTAATGTTAAATTTGAAATGAAATTTTTTGTTTGTAAAATTAAGTTTATATTTTGGTTATTCAGTTAGTACATAGTTTAAATACTTGTTCGGATAATAAAATTATATGAAATTCGATATTCGGTTATAACAAAATAGACAATTCGATTCGATTATAATCGAATACTCACCCCTAATTGTCATCCAATTTTGATATGGCTCCTAAACTTTTAAAAGTGTCAATGGTCCAATAGCAACTAATTAATTAATTAACTAATATAATTATAACCCAATAGCAACTAATTAATTAACAAATAATAAAAATTAATTAATAAAAAACAAAAATTAAAATAAGTAAAAAATAACAATTAATATGTGTTATTTGTGTGTACCGGGTTTAGATCCGAAATTCGGTTCAAATTTAGAGGTGGTGATGATGTGTGAATTCTTGGGAAATTGTTGAGGAGAGAGATTAATTTGTTCTTAATTAGTATGTGTGTTCTTTTTGTGTTTAAATTTATACGTGTGTTCTTGATGTGTTAATTATTTTGATATTTAGTTATTTTATTGTATTTCTTAAAATGAAATTATTTAAGTGATATTATCATTTTGTCCTTAAAAAATACCTCAACTAAGTCGAATGACTGAAATGAACCCGATTTTAGGTCGACTTTTAAAAGTTTAGGGGCTATATCAAAACTAGTTGACAACTTGGAGGAACAATTTTACAATTCGGCTAAAAAACTTGCAGTACTAATTTAGTTGTTTGACTTTGATCGATACAAAGGGGTGTTGCGTTGAGTACACCAAATGAAAGGGATATAAGCTATGACTTTCATTACACCCACTCCTTTTGACTTCTTAAAACAAAAGCGTAAATGCATCTCTAAAAGATTCTTTTGTGAGATACTCCTACTACTAATTAATGGAGTATTTATTATTATTATTATTATTATTATTGTGAAGTCTTTATATTCCTTTAATTAAATAAGGTTTGTATACAATACAAGATTATTAATTGACCGCTTCTTAATTTTAGTTATGTAATTCACTTTGCTTACGTTAAATTTTTTTATTTATTTAAGAACATTTGAAACATTTAATAATGAAAGTCACTCACTATCCCTTACGTGTTTATCTGGTAAAAATAAGTTTACTATCACGTACAACCGTTCACATACACTCACATGCATATTTTGATGATCCATATGACTTGCTTTACACATGTGCCACCAACATATATATGTGAACGGTTGTATGCGATAGTAGACTTGATGATCGGAATAGTGGATGGGTCCCACCTCCGTGTAAGATAGATAGACTCGTGTAAGAATATTTGTTTTCATTTATAATTGTATATTATTAAGAAATTTCGGTCACGTAAGATAAAGTTTCCCAATCAACTATTTTATTAGTGGGAGGTAATGAAACCTACTTTTCTGCTATTATTTAATTTTAGGCTGATAATTAGAAAATTTATAGCTTACAAAAATTGTATATTGTTTATAAGATGGACCGATGAGTACCTAACCTTGGCAAAAATGTCTCCAACACTATGAGGATTAACTATAATTATTTTGATGGGGTGAAAATGATATTTGCTAGTCCTATTAAATATTTATTCATATTCTTTTATGGGATAAAAAATATTTATCCTTTTAAATCAGCCTCATTCTTTGGCACACTATAGGGAAACTTTTCATGCTTAATAAAAACTAAATTGTAAGAAAAATAATAATTGTTGCTTTAAAATTGAAATCAACATGTTTTTCATTGAAAAGAGAGTGTTATTATATTATGGAAAATGATATCTATTGCAATTTTTATTATGAGTTACGTAGATATATAAATTTAATCGGTAATATTTTTACGATAGATTTAATACATTGGGCTAATTTTATAATCCTATTCAATTTCATGTATTGATATATATTATATTTGTAATTTGACAAAAATCTTTCCCAGTATATAGTAAGATTCTTATATTATTAAAAAAATTAAAAATTACGAGAACAACAAATATGTATTTGATATTGTAGGGTAATACGAAAATTTTAGTAATTAATAAGAAAATATCTCTTAAAAAGAAACAGAGGAAGTAAATTACTTTGGTAAAAAGTAAAAAATGGAAGAAATCAACATCCATGACAATACAGTTGTGTGGAGTCTATCAAGCATGCACTATAAAATTTTACTTTTTAAAAGTTTCCTCCTGACTGACGTAAATAATAGATGACCAATATTCTCACTTCCTCCGCCCCAAGGCTTGATTAGCACATACATAATAAAATTAAGAAAAATCAAATAATAATAATAATATATATACTCACACAAGGACATATATTTTAATTATTTAAGAGTATATAATAATATAAATATTAATTTAATTAGTAATATATAAATATTCAGGAAAGGAGATTGGGGCGCGAGAAGTAAATATCATCTCCTCCCCATTTCTATAAATAACATTCGATAATTCTCCATCTTCGATCATAGTCAAAATCAACGTCCCCATTCGGGGCGGGGTGGGCCGGTGACAGGTCAAATTGTTATTCCTAATGAGGATGGTATTTGCTTCCCCTACCCTAATTTTCGTCCCGTCCTCGTCCTCGTCCTCGTCCTCGTCCCCGAATAGTTGTATATTAATTAAATTAATATTTATGCTATTATATATTACGTAATTAAAATATATGTCATTGTGTGTGTATATATTATTATTATTATTATTATTATTATTTGATTTTTATTTTTATCATATATACATTAAAATATGATAAATTTTCATGTATGTATTATTGTAAATATAACTAAAATTGATATTTTTATTTTAAAAATTAACAAAATAGTAATTCCGTGGTGATATAAATTTTCCGTGGAGATAGAGATGACAATTAAGTTTTAATTCCCGTGAAAAATAAGATGGGTATGCAATTTTTTTTAGGAGTGAGCACAATTCGGTTAAAACCGAACTACCGAAAACCGAACCGAACCATTTTAACCTAATTATTTTGCTTTTTTTTTTTTGGAATTTCGGTTATATCCAATTATTATTCAATATTCGGTTTGGTTAGGTTTTCAAAAGCAGACTATTTGGTATCAGAATAATAGAATTGTAATATTTTTAAAAAAATAATTATTAATTATTAATTATTTGATTTAGGTTTTTTTTTTAATGTTTATGTTGGATGTTGCTTCATGCTTAATTTTAATCAAATGTCTATTCGGTTATTATCCGAATTACCGAATTGTGCAATCGGTAATTTGGTATTCGGTAATTCGGTTAGTTCTAAAATTCGGTTAGCATTTCGGATAGTTGTTTTGTCGATATTTCGGTTTTTAATTATAATTGAATAGACATTTCGGTTCGGTTATAACCGAATGCTGACCCCTAATTTTTTTATAAGAGCTTGAATAAGAGTGTGATGTGTAATTCCCGTCCCAATCCCATTGTCATCCATAGAAAATCACACAACAAAATAAACTTTAACTTTCAATATATTGCATTTTCCTTTTAGTAGGAGTATGAAGCTCATCTTATCCATACTACTTTTTAAAGTAATTGCTAAATTTAGATATATTTTTTAACAACCTTATGAAATTGGCATTTATTATTATTAGAAATAATTGAAATTATTCTCAAATAGAAATAAATAATGTTGTCATAAATAGCTTTCTCTTATAAATACTAAAATTTTATTAGATATATTTACAATCGTGTCCCTATGACCCCAACTTGTTTACATAATATACATATTTCCGGCAAGTAGGGGCGGATCCAGCCCATGAATTTAGTGGGGTCAATTTTTTTAAAACAAAAATTTAAAAAAAAAATAAAATACAATAAAATAAAGGCGTCAAAATGCGAGAGATATTGCAAATAATTATGTGAGCTATCATATAAAATTGATATTATTTTATGTAATTGAATACACTTCGAATCCTCGATCTTATGTTATATATAAAATGATATTTTTATAATTTTTTAAAACACTGTTATTATAAGAGACACTTCTTGTGTCCTCTAAAATAAATTACAAAACTAAATAATATTGTTAAAATATTGTTTATAATAACATTTTTTGAGATTTCATTGTTTGAAACTATCGTAATGATAGTCTCATTTCAATAGCTGCAAAAATATCATGTTCAATGTAAGTTACTAAACAATATAAAAGAGTAGAGTGTTTGTGTTAGTAGAAATTTGAGACATTTAATAGTGTTTTAATCTGGATTTTTTATTTTTACTAAACACTTTATAAAATCAAAATTAAAAATTAACTCCCAAAAATTCAGTGGGGTCAATTGACCCCACTACTGTGACAACCCCAAAATAGGTCCATTCCATCCAACCCATTCTGAGTCGCCAAATACATGGTACAGAAAACAACTACAACTTTATTACAACAATTATCGTGCAAAATACAACAACACATATGCTGTGAGTTTGGATACAAATATATACCAACTGTGACACTCATCCCAACCTTGAAAAGCACGTCACAATGACACCTTACATAAAGGTATAGTCAAAAATTGTTTTAGAAATTAGAATCTTTGAAAAGTGCTCAAGGAAACCTTCCATGCATGGGAGGCCCGTTAAATACAGGTTATGATAGATATCATATGGCCACGAAATTATCCTTGGTTGACCTGATAGACCCCTAAAGAAAAACGAGAAGATTACTATCATATTCTTCCTAATGGTGAGTCTTTTCTTGACATATCATTATCTCCTTTGTCTCTAAATGAGAATTATACTTCAAACAAACACCAAGATTATATAGGTAGTGCTCGTAAATATACTCAAACAAGTGGATGAAAGCACAATACGTCTTCTTATGATGACACGAGGTTGTATGTCATTAGACATCTTGTATGATAGTGGCAAAACACCCTTTCAACGTTGGGTTCGCCTCACCCTAGTTGATTCACCAAATATAACTACTAAATGATGCCCACGGTTCCATTCCCTGTTACTACCTCGCCCACCCAGCTACACTCTTATTACCTGAAAGGAATTGTGAAATAGAAGGGTGAGCACAACTAGCCCAGTAAAGAATATCATGACTAAAGATAATTAAATTATCAATAGTTTTCATCAATATTAAATCAGAGATTTAGAACATATGGTAGATGATAAAAATTTCAACCATAGTTGCAGCGGAACAAGCAATCCATTAGAAGAGTCAAATAGACCATAAAGTCTATTATCTTCTCTATGTTAAAAATCCACCAACATTGTTTTATCCCCGTAACATTAATCAACAGTTCTGGTTCACAATCATATGAATAATTCATAATCATATTTGTGATTCTAAATTTCTCTTCGCATCCAGGACGAAGATAATTTTCATCACATGTCTTTACCTGAAACATCAAATATCATGGTTATACCAAATCACAGTTCCTGTTTATAATCATACTAATAATTTTATCTTTGCACTACGGGCCAAAGATGTAAGACCCCAACTTTTTAATGAATAAAATCAAATTTCTTTTATTTATTATTATGAATAATAAGGTATTAATTTGATATAATAACTTTGGTTATGGGTGAAATGTGAAATTTTTGCAAAAATAAGCAAGTGGTTATAAAATATTCATTTTTCGTTTGGAATATTCTTTCGCGTAGGGGAATATTAAATGCGATGGCACTGACCAATTGTGGGCCCCATAACGGATAATGAGTCGAATGAAGAAAACGACAAAATTGAATAATTGGCGTAGTTATTACTGAATTAAACATTGTTGGAATACGATTGGTTAAAGTAAAGTAATCTGGCGTTGTTGCCTTGAGAAGATACGGTATTACGATATTGTTGAATTATTGATCCTTACGTGAAGGCCTACTTAATAATTGTCACGATGAATTCTTTATTCGATATTTTATTTTATTGATTCAATAATTATTGCATTGATATTTTATATTATTGTTGTTTCAATTATAAATCATTTCGCACGATTATCTCCTTTATCGGATCGATAATTGATTATTTGGAATAATATTATTAGATAACATTATTGACAATGTCTAGAAAGTTACATCGAGGAGAGGTTTGGTCACCTAATTGCGCCGCCCAGAGAGGAGAAATGTGGCGACCCCAAAATTAGGTATACATCACCCATCTTTGGTCGCCACTTACATGGTGCGTAATTTAAATACAACTTATTAACATAAGCTGTCAAGTGTACAATCGACATAAAGCGTGAGTTTAAATACAAATATCGTCTACTAGATATTATATAAACTCAAACAAAAAGTCCTCATTACTGATTATTATCACCTTTATTTTCTGTAGAATAGTGAGGACTACTAATCTATCTTCGGGACCATCACTCGTTTCCCAGGCTCGTCCAAAACTATATTCTCATTTCTGAAGAGAACGGTGAAAGAAATGGTGAGCTCAACTAGCCCAAAGAAGAAATATTATGACTAAGATAATGCGAATAAATTATCAATAGTCTTCAACAATGTTAAAGCGATAAAATACAATAGACAAACCGGTTTAGCTGCGGTGAATATGTAATCCATTAAAAGAGTCAAGTAGAAAATAAAGTCTACTATCTTTTAGGTTTTAAAAGGTTTTTCATCCTTTGTTATATATTTGAGACTCGACTTTAATAAATATTCCACATCATCGAATCACCCCTACTACGGCCGAGGATATTCTTTAGTATCACGACCACAATTATTCATGCACTACGGGCCAAGAATATTTGTGTATTCATTAATGGTCATGATCATGCCAACAATCATCCACCAATGCACTACTGACCATCGAGGATTTTTATCACATCATTTGTAACATTACTATTCATGATTACACCGAATAGTCTCTGGTCATAATCATACCAAGTCCATCTATGCACTACTGAGGCCACGAGATGACTTTCAACATAATATAAACATGAGGATGATGACAATGATATAAGAATTGATAAAACAAGTTCAAGAATTATTTTATCCAGGAATTATTAACGTCCAAATTAGTAAAATTCAAGAATGATCGGAAGAATATTTCCATGAAAAGATCTTTGGATGAAGCGCAAATATCAAGGATATTCTACTAATTTCATGGAGTATAGAAGTCAAAGTTTTAAACAATTTGGGTATAATAAAGAATGGAATAACAAAAGAAATCACCATGCATGCGGTGCCATGCATGAGCAGAGTTATTCAGCGAGAATAATAATAACGGAACCGGTCGAGGTGAAATTCACACACAAGCAGGATGTTCCAACAGAATAATAAAGATGGAACCAGATCCGATGTGTAAAACACACGATAGGATATTCCAATGAGAATGATAAAGGCGGAACCGTGTCCGGTGTAAAACACATGCATGGATGTTCCAAGAATAATAATAAAAAGCGGAACCCGGTGGGTGTAAAAACACACAGAGCAGGATGTTCCAACGAATAATAGAAGAATGTCACCAAGTATAGGTAAATGGCGATATCTGAGTTATTCCAAGAGAATAATAAGCAATGGAATAACAACGGTTCTCTTCATGAATAAGAAAGAATAACACCCCTTACTTTTGGTAGGAGATTGAATCTTTGCGGCGGTGTAGTAATAAAATACTCTTCTTCTTTCTCTCTTATTCTTTCTATACTTTTCTCTCTATAGCTTGAATGAATTAAGTGAAAAATAATGAAGCCACAGGCCTCTATTTATAGAAGATTTCTAGCTTAAAGACCTATAGTGTGAAAAGCGCAAGTGGCTTGACGACTAATGATGTGAAAAGAAAAGTGGTTTGGCCTTTGTAATGTGAAGCGACAAGTGGTTCGGCCTTTGTAATGTGAAACGACAAGTGGTTCGACGTCTGGTAAAGGTAATTACTATTAACGAAGGTAAATACTATTGGTGAAGGTAAATACTATTCACAAGGGTAATTCTTATTGGTGAAGGTAATTACTATTATTGAAGGTAAATACTATTCACAAGGGTAATTACTATTGGCGAAGGTAAATACTATTGGCGAAGGTAATTACTATTCACAAAGGTAATTACTATCGATTGAAGAGACTCTTAGATGATGACATACGAGCCCCCCATAAAATAATCAAACTTACCACAAATCATAACACATATTTAATCTTTCAACAATTATTAATCATTTATAACTTGTAAATCTCAATTATTGATTTAATACTATAACATATTATCTGAGATGATCTTTGTGACAATAATTGAATCAATAATATAAGAGATATGATCACGTGAATTCTTTGTAGCAATAATTGAGCATACCGAGTGACTTCTCACGTAAGCATCGATAATCAATACCGTGTCTACTTATGCAACCACGCCAGACATTATACTTTACCACGGGTAGTTCAGCAGTTTTAACGGCAGAATACCTTCGCCGTAGTTATTTTTTATAAAATATTTTTGTCGTTTTCTCAATCAAGCAATAATTACATTGTGGGGTCCACCAATGATTGAGTAGTTGTACGAATATTCCCTAAAAAGAATATTCCTCGACCAAACGAATATTTTATAACAACTTGCATACTTTTGCAAAATTTATAAATATTACCCACAACTATAACATTATATCAAATTTATTCCATAATATTCAAAAATAATATTTATAGAAAAATTCATCTTTATTTATAAAAGTTGGGGTCTTACAACCTCCCTTCTTATGAAATTTCACCCTCGAAATTAGGTGCGTACACGGTATGTCGAAGAGGTAAGGATACCTTGATTTCATTTGATTCTAACTCCCAAGTCATTTCCTCAACATCGTGGTTCCTCCACAAAACTTTGACTTGAGGTATAACCTTGGGCGTAGAATATGTTCCTTCTTATCCAAGATTTGAACAGGAACCTCTTCATACGTCAAATCTTCCATTATTTCGTCCGGTTCTAACTTCGATAATGTGGTTCGGGGTCTTTCACATAATTACGTAACATGGATATGTGAAAAGCGTTATGAACACGAGACATATTTGGCGCATGATGGCGAGTCTATAGGCCACATTCCTACTCGATCGAGGATTAAAATGGACCAGATGAATCGAGGATTAAGTTTTTCTCTGTTTCCAAATCTTGTAACTCCTTTCCATGGAGCAACTTTTAACAACACATGATCTCCTATATTGAATTCCGTCCTTTCGATGAAGATCAAGATAACTCTTTTATCGATTTTGTGAGGTTTTTATATCGTTGTCGGATCGTTTGAATCTTTTCCGTAGTCATACGTACCAACTCCGGTCCCAACAACGTTGCTTCACCCACCTCATCCCAAAGATCTTGGAGAACGACACTTTCTTCCATACAACGCTTGAATAGAGCCATGCCAATACTTGCTTGATAAGCTGTTGTTGTAGGAAAACTCAACCAATGGTAAGAACTTGTCCCAACTCCCTTGAAATCAAGGACACGGTCTTAATAGATCTTCAAGAGTTTGAATAGTCCTCTCCATTGTTCGTCTGTCTCGAGGATGATATCTTGAGAGCTAAACCGTAAGTCGTGCCCATAGCTTTTTGCAAACTAACCCAAAATCGTGAAGTGAATCTTGGGTCTCGATCGGAAACTATGGATACCAAAGATACCATGCGATCTTACAATCTCGTTTATGTAAATACTGAGCAAGGCGTTCAAGTGTATAAGTTTCTCGATCGGTAAGAAATGAAGCAGACTTGGTCAATCTATCAACAATGACCCAAATCGCATCAATGCCTTGAGAAACCTTAGGAAGGCCGTGCTTGAAATCCATGGTAATGTGCTCCCACTTCCATTCGGAATTTCAAGTGGTTGCAATGGACCTTTTGGTACTTGATGCTCGCTTTAACTCGTTGACAAGTTAGACACCTTGAGATAAAGCAGTAGCTATCTCTTTCTTCATATTGCTCCACCAAAAATGTATGGCGAATATCATGATACATTTTGGTACTCCCGAGATGGATTGCAAATGGTGTGTTATGCGCCTCCATCTTGATATTATACTTTAAATCGTGGTCGTTAGGAACACAAAGTGCGGAGTTAACTCAAGTATTCCTTCTTCATCGATTCTTGCTTAAAGATGCACCGTCTTGCACTTTTTCTTCTTATACGCATCGGCTCAAGTTTGTAGCTTGCAAGCGACTTTAACTTTATCGATTAAAGTCGGTTCTACTCAGTATACTTGCTATCATCACACGCGTCCACAGAGTCTTTAACTCTATCTCCATCCTTTGTAAGTCACACAAAATGGGCTTTTTGCGTTGACAATATCCTTTTCGTACTTGCATATGATTTTCTACTCAATGCGCCGCCTACTACGTTCGCTTTTCGAGGATGGTATTGGATGGTATGATCATAATCTTTCAATGATTCAAGCCAGCGTCGTTGTCGCATGTTGAGTTCCTTTTGAGTGAAGAAATATTTGAGGCTTTTATGATCCGTAAAGATCTCCACTTTCTCCCCATACAAGTAATGCCTCCAAATTTTAAGTGCAGAAGATAACAAATGCTAACTCTAGATCATGAGTAGGATAATTCCTCTCATATTCTTTGAGTTGTCATGAGGCATAAGGCTATAACTTTTCCATGTTGCATAAGAACACATCCCAACCCTTTGCTCGAAGCATCATTTGTAGATGACAAATCCCTCCGAGGCGGATGGTATTACCGGAATAGGTCTTTGAAATAAGTCTCTCTTGAGTTCTTGAAAACTCTTCTCACATTTTTTGCTCCAACCGAACTTTATATCTTTCCGAGTCACCGAGTTGATCGATGAGTAGCGATTCGAGAAAATCCTTCCACGAATCTCCGATAATAACCATTAAACCGAGAAAGCTACGCATACTTCGGTCAACTGATTTAGGTTGTTCGACTTTGAATAGCTTCAATCTTTCTTTGGGTCGATAGATATTCCATGACTTGATACCACGTGCCCAAGGAATGCTACTTCTTGAGCCGAACTCACATTTCTTCAACTTGGCATAAAGCTTATATTCACGAAGCTTTTGGAGTGTCGACCTCAAGTGTTGCTCATGATCTTCACGGCTTTTGGAATAAATAAGGATGTCATCAATAAAGGCGACCACAAAGTGATCTAAATATTCCTTGAATACTCGGTTCATCATATCCGTGAAGGCGGCGGGAGCATTAGTCGATCCAAAGGACATGACTAGGAATTCATAATGCCGTCATAGGGAGTTCGAAAGCCGTCTTTGGAATGTCGTGGTTCTAATCTTCAATTGGTGATATCGGAACGAAGATCAATCTTTGAAAAGAATTTGGCTCCTTGAATCGGTTGGTCAAACAGGTCATCAATACGTGGCAATGGATACCTATTTTTGATGGTGACATGATTGACTCCCGATAATCAATACAAAGTCGCATACTCCCATCTTTCTTCTTCACGAATAGAGCAGGAGCACCCCAAGGAGAAGTACTAAGGCGAATAAAGCCAATGTCTAACAATTCCTGCGGTTGGGTCTTTAACTCACGAAGTTCAATAGAGCCATTCGATATGGGGCTTTGGAAATAGGTTTTGTCACAGGGTTCAAGGTCGATACAAAATTCAATTTCACACTCTAGGGTAGGCCAGGAAGTTCTTGAGAATACGTCGGAAATTTATTAACAATAGAAATATCGTTCAAAAGCGGCGTATTTTGTTTAAATCGTGACATGAGCTAAGAAAGCTTGACATCCGTTTTTTCAATAAGCGAATAGCTTTATGGCTTGAGATGGCCGTGATTGATTTTAATGGTTTGGTCGTTTGAATTCGCATAATAGGTTGATTAGGAATATGAAAGCTAACAACCTTACGAAAACAATCAATTTTTGCATGATAAGTAGTTAACCAATCAATCCCTAGAATCACGTCAAATGCAAGTATTTTTAATGAAATAAGATCGATGTGTAATGTGAGAGGTGCGATTTGAACCAAACAAGACTTATAAAGCGATTGGATGTAATGAAGGTTTCTCCCAGCGGAGTTTCCACAGATAAGTCAAAGTCTAATTTCTCGAGTCAAATTTAATCGATGGCGCAAGTAGGAGAAATAAAAGAATGGGTAGAAGCGGTATCAAATAAAGTATAGACTTCATTAGAGTTTATGATAAGCTTATCCGTGATGACCTCATTCGGATTCCATGCTCTTTGGGAGGTCACAACAAACGCTCTCCCCTTGACTTCTACCGGTTTTGAATTTTACGGGATGGCCTTTGGTGCCTCCATCCTAGTGAATTTATCTTGATGGCAACAAAAAATCGAGCTAAGTGACCTTCTCTTCCACAATTATAACATGCTTTGACTGGCATGGCGCAGATTTGGATCGATGTGTCCTCTCCTCCGCATTTGAAGCATATGATAGGTGGTCTTTCTCCTTCCTTAACAATGGGTCTTTGGTCTTGACGTCTTTCCATCATTGTTGAATCTCCTTTTCTTGAAATGTCCATTCTTATTGTTTTGGCTCGATTACCACCGAAGTGGTTACCATATCCGCTTTGTTGATTCCACTCCACGCTTGTTGTCACCGCTCGATGACTACTCTACCATTTGGTATTATAATTTTTTTGCATTGCTTCTCTTTTAGTTGCGTTGACTCATTATCGCGCTCCACTAATCGAGCCCTATTTACAACATCCGAATACAAAACACGGTTTATGAGAAATAAGATGTTGGACGTATCTCCCGCTTCAATCCTCTTAAAAACATTCGCGCCATTCTCTCTTCATTATCCACAGTGGGGGGACGAACCGTGATAACTCGCAAATTTTGCCTCGTATTGCGACACGGTCGTATTGTTTTGTTCAACTTGATAAACTCCACCTCCTTCACGTATGGCGAATACTTTCGGGAAAGTATTTGTCGTTGAAACGACTCTGGAACTTCTCTCCCAAGATATCTTGATCTGATGAGGTTGAGTACGTTTTACCGATTCCCACCGATGTCGCGCCTCGCGCAACATAAAAAGCGTGAAGGAACCTTTGCTCTCGGAGCATCCCAAGACATCAAATATCTTGGTAATCTGCTTTATCCATGCTTCCGCCAGAAGTGGTTTTGGCTCTCCCTTAAACTCCGGTGGTCCCAGCTCCTTGAATTGTTTAGCGGTGACCGCCAGAGAGTTTTCCGTGTTTCCACCTACGTTTTGGGCGAGAGTCGCTCGCTTTTTGTTGCATAAATTCATAAAGCCTCCGAACATTTGATCATTCATCATTTGGTCGGTGTTGTTGTTTGCGTGAGGATTATCGCCTTACGATGCACATTATCACGATTATTGATATGTGGTGAATCAACGATCGCGCTGCGCTCCATTCTTATTCTCAACATTCTCGGATGTCATTTTCAGACATCGCCACAAAACAAAAGGTTAATTGACACGTAACAAATTATCCCTATCTTACGACCAACCAATAAAATAGCACATAAACTTTGGTAGGTCATACTAGCGAAGGTATTCCCGTCTCTCCCTCCTAATCTTATTCTCACATCTTAGGCAGGATCATATCCCTATGCTTTGATACCAATTATGGCGACCCCAAAATTAGGTATACATCACCCATCTTTGGTCGCCACTTACGTGGTATGTAATTTAAATACAACTTATTAACATAAGCGCCGGTATACAATACGACATAAAGCGTGAGTTTAAATACAAATATCGTCTACTAGATATTATACAAACTCAAACAAAAAGTCCTCATTCTGATTATTATCACACTATTTTACGAGAATAATGAGGACTACTAAATGCTATCTTGAGGACCATCACTCGTTTCCCAGACTCGTCCCAATATATATTCTCATTTTCTGAAGAGAAACGTTGAAAGAAATGGTGAGCTCAACTAGCCCAAAGAAGAAATATTATGACTAAGATAATGCAGAATAAATTATCAATAGTCTTCAACAATGTTAAACCGATAAAATACAATAGACAACCGGTTTAAGCTGCGGTGAATATGTAATCCATTAAAAGAGTCAAGTAGAAAATAAAGTCTACTATCTTTTAGGTTTTAAAAGGTTTTTCATCCTTTGTTATAAATTTGAGACTCGACTTTAATAAATATTCCACATCATCGAATCACCCCGCACTACGGCCAAGGATATTCTTTAGTATCACGACCACAATTATTCATGCACTACGGGCCAAGAATATTTGTGTATTCATTAATGGTCATGATCATGCCAACAATCGCTCTACCAATGCACTACTGACCATCGAGGATTTTTATCACATCATTTGTAACATTACGATTCATGATTACAATCGAATAGTCTCTGGTCATAATCATACCAAGTCCATCTATGCACTACTGAAGCCATGAGATGACTTTTAACATAATATAAACATGAGGATGATGACAATGATATAAGAATTCAATAAAACAAGTTCAAAATTATTTTATCCAGAATTATTAACGCCCAAATTAGTAAAATTCAAGAATGATCGGAAGAATATTTCCATGAAAAATCTTTGGATGAAACGCAAATATCAAGGATATTCTACAAATTTCATGGAGTATAAGTCAAAGTTTTAACCAACTGGGTATAATAAAGAATGGAATAACAAAAGAAATCACCGTGCATGCGGTGCTTGCAGAGACATGAGTTATTCAGCGAGAATAATAATAACGGAACCAGTCGGGTGAAATTCACACCCATGCGGGATGTTCCAACGAGAATAATAAAGATGGAACCGGATCCGGTGTAAAACACATGAGATAGGATATTCCAGCGAGAATGATAAAGAGCGGAACCAGGTTAAGGTGTAAAACACATGAGCAGGATGTTCCAGCAGTAATAATAATAAAGAGCGGAACCGGTCGGTGTAAAACACACGCATGCGAGGATGTTCCAATGAGAATAATAAAAAAAGCGGAACGGAAGTCTGGGTGTAAAACACTGCATGTGATGTTCCAATGAATAATAGAAGAATGTCACCAGTATAGGGTAAACCACGTATACAAAGTTATTCCAACAGAATAATAAGCAATGGAATAACAAATGATTCTCTTCATGAATAAGAAAGAATAACACCCCTTACTTTTGGTAGGAGATTGAATCTCGCGCGGCGGTGTAGTAATAAAATACTCTTCTTCTTTCTCTCTTATTCTTTTATACTTTCTCTCTCTATAGCTTGAATGAATAAGTGAAAATAATGAAGCCCCTAGGCCTCTATTTATAGAAGATTTCTAGCTTAGCAAGACCGTATGAAAAGGCAAGTGGCTCGACGACTAATGATGTGAAAAGAAAAGTGGTTTGGCCTGTGTAATGTGAAAGCGACAAGTGGTTCGGCCTTTGTAATGTGAAACGACAAGTGGTTCGACGTCGGTAAAGGTAATTACTATTAACGAAGGTAAATACTATCGATTGAAGGTAAATACTATTCACAAGGGTAATTACTATTGACGAAGGTAATTACTATTGACGAAGGTAAATACTATTCACAAGGGTAATTACTATTGACGAAGGTAAATACTATTGACGAAGGTAATTACTATTCACAAAGGTAATTACTATTGATGAAGAGACTCTTAGATGATGACATATGAGCCCCCCCATAAAATAATCAAACTTACCACAAATCATAACACATATTTAATCTTTCAACAATTATTAATCATTTATAACTTGTCGTCTCAATTATTGATTTAATACTATAACATATTATACAGATGATACTGTGACAATAATTGAATCAATAATATAAGAGATATGATCACGCAAGAATTATGTAGCAATAATTGAAAGCATATATTTGAGTGACTTCTCACGTAAGCATCAATAATCAATACTAGTGTGCTTCTACGCAACGACCCACGCGTATTACTCTAATTTTACCATAGGGTAGTTCAAGCGCTTTTAACGGTAACACCTCCGTAGTTATTTTTATAAAATATTTTTGTCGTTTTCTCGATCAATGGCAATAATTACATTGTGGGGTCCACCAATGATTGAGTAGTTATGCGAATATTCCTAAAAAGAATATTCCCCACCAAACGAATATTTTTATAACAACTTGCATACTTTGCAAAATTTATAAATATTACCCACAACTATAACATTATATCAAATTTATTCCATAATATTCAAAAATAATATTTATAGAAAAATTCATAATTGTGAATCGCTGCTGGTTATCATAATTGTGATTACGTAATATTATTTGTGAATAATTAATCATTGATTCATATGATAAGGAAATATTTATTTTATGGGGATATAAATGATGGATTTATTTATGTGGTTATAAATGAAGGAATTAATGTTGAGGTGTTTTATTAGTATTTTTGCCGGTTTGAGGTATTAAAAATAAAATCGTGTGTTTTTGAGATATATTATGGGGAGTTATAATTTTTAATCCAATAGTTGGATCGTGGTAATTTTTGGATATATTATACATATATAAGTTGAGTATATGTCCACAAATTTTGAACAGTTAAAAATAAACGTATGATTTGTTATGAATTTTACGAGATGACTGGTTCAGAAATTGTTGAAGTTGCGAAATTTATCATTTTGGTGGAAAATTCTAGAATTGGTGGGCCCCACTCTTGGTTGGTGTAGAAATGTGCTGAGATTTTTATTCAAATGTGGTGGGTGGGAATAGTAGCAGAGTAAAGTCATCAGTTGCGTATGTTAAGTGCCTTGCGTCTTTAACATTTTTCCTATAAATAGAGGGCTAAGTTAGAATTGAAAATCACATCAGAAACAAGTTTTCTCTCTTTCTCTCTTTCTCTCTCTAGATTATTGAGTGTATTTTATGAGTTTCTAGTCATTAGTACAAGTTTCCTTCGTCTTTCTATCCGATATTCCGATCAGAAGTACTGATATTTTGAGGTAAGGGATATTATCTTCTTCTTAAATGATATTTTCTTCAATATCATTATGCCGAAATATTGGTATGAACTTTTTATCAAATTTGGAACTTTTTGTGTCCAGTTTCTTTTGTTCGATATCTTTGCATTTATTCACGAATCTGGACTTATTCAATAGAAAAATGAAATTTTCTTCTTTTTGTCCAAGTTGTCTATTATGGTTACTATCTTTGATTGTATCCATGTTTTGATCATTATTTTTGAATTACGCTTCAAAATTGGTTATTTGAATATTATTGAACTTGGATAAAGCGTAATACCTAATCCTTAATATTTGATCCGTTATCTCATTTGGATTCGTTTTCTTTAAAATATTTTCATCATCCTCGGTCCTAAATGATGATACAAATGAATATCTTTGGCTCAGTAGTGTAAAGATGAATGATTACTAATGAATATCTTTGGCCGTAGTGCAAAGATGAGCAGTGTTGAGATGAATAACACCAACCCATTTGGTGATACAAATGAATATCTTTGGCTGTAGTGCAAATATGAATATTTGATTCTAGATGTATATTGATTGATGTTACTGAGGATAAAATTATGATGATGGACTTTTAAATCTTAGAAGATAGTAGAATTCTTTCTCTTGACTCTTCTAATGGATTCTTCATTTTCCATTGCAGTTGTTGATCTAAAACTTGTTGTCTATTATATTTTATCGATTATTCTCTCATTGAAGACTAATGTTAATTTGTTGTATATTATCTTAGTCATAATATTCTTTACTGGGCTAGTTGAGCTCACCCTTTTGTTCCATTTTTTTTCTCAGGAGGTGAGAACATAGCAGAAACTAGTCGGGGTACGGAGTGATGGTTCTAGAAAGTTGTTTTAGTAGTCCTCACTATTTTTAAAATAGTGTATCAATAATTGTAATGAGGACTCATTTTGAGTTTTTATACTCTCTATTTGTATTTAAACTCACAGTTTAATGAAGTTGTATTTATTTCTGTACCATGTACTTGGCGACTCAGAATGGGTGATGTATACCTATTTTTGGGGGCGTCACAGTTGGTATCAAAGCTTAGAGATATGATCCTAAATGAGATGTGAGACAAGAACTAGGAGGGAGAGATGGGGAATTCTTCGCTTAGTATGACCGACTAAGTTATTTGGTATTTATTTGGTCGATCGTAGTATAGGGATAATATGTTGCATGACTATTAACCCTTGTTTTATGGCGATATTTAAGAATGGCAATCGAGAGCGTTAATAATGGAGTGAATCGGGCATGGTGGAGACACCTTTGATCACTACCGGGGCGTGCAATGGGAAGGCAATAATCCTCCTGTAAACAACGTTACCGAACAAATGATGAATGATGGTATGTTTAGAAGCTTTTTGCAGTTCATGCAAAACCAGACAAGGGAGACTCGTGCACAAAATACGGGTGGAAATGCTAGCAATGCACGGCTTATCACAGCCAAGCAGTTCAAGGAGTTGGGACCACCAGAATTTAAGGGAAAGCCGGATCCGATCATGGCGAAAATGTGGGTCAAGCAAATTGCCAAGATATTCGATGTCTTGGGATGCACGGAGGAACAAAAGGTTCCATTCGCCACCTTTATGTTCTGTGGTGTGGCGGACTACTGGTAGAATGCGTGAAGCGTGCACTGACCGGTAAGACTCAACATGTCTTGGGAAACATTTGAAACTATTCAATGACAAGTACTTTCACGAAAGTATTCGTCATATGAAAGAGGTGGAGTTTATCGGATGGAACAAAACAATATGGCGGTGTCCCAAAGATGAGGCGATGTTTGCGAGTTATCCAGGTTTGCACCTCATTTGGTCGAAAATGAGGAGCGAATGGCGAGGATGTTTCGAGAGGTGCGAAGTCTTAGAGATTGACAATATCTTATCTCTCATAAATTTTCTTTATATTGGATGTTATAAATGAGGGCTCAATTATTAGAGGGAGATAATGAGTATGTTCAACCGAGGGAACACAACTGTGGTCATCTACGGTGGCGGCGGCCATGAGCAATGACAACCAGAGGGAAGGAAAACATTCGGACAAAAGCGGTAACCACTCTGGTGGTAATCGTGGCCGTGATAATAGAAGGAGCGAGTTGGGAGGAGATTTCAAAAGGAGAAGGTACAACAATGATAGCGTAAAGACGTTAGCACCAACATCAACTGTTTCTAGGGGAGGAGAACGACCACCGATCGTATGTTACAAATGCGGGAAAGAGGGACACATCAGCCCAAACTGCCCATAATAATCCAAGGTGTGTTATAACTGTGGAAAGGAAGGTCATATAGCTAGAGATTGTCTAGTTGCGAAACCAAGTTTAACAGGGATGGTGACTCTAAAGGTTGTCCCGGACAAGTTAAAGTCGGTGGTTCCTAGAAGGGCGTTTGTCGTGACTACCCAAAACGCGAGGAACCCAAACGAGGTGATCACGGGTAAGCTAATCATAAACTCTTACGAAGTTTAGACCTTATTAGATACCGGTTCTACCAATTCTTTTATCTCTCCTGCTTGTGCTCAACGTTTAAACTTGACTCCGGAGAAATTAGACTTTGACTTATCTGTTGAGACTCCGTTAGGAGAAACTTTCGTTACATCTACTATTTTTAAATCTTGCATGATTCAAGTCGGTACCATCACATTACCTGCCGGCCTCATTTCGTTGAAAATTTTTGCATTTGATGTGATTTTGGGGATTAATTGGTTAACCACGCATCATGCTAAAATTGATTATTTTCGTAAGGTTGTTAGTTTTCATATTCCTAACCAACCTATTATACGAATTCAAATAACCAAACCACTAAAATCGATCCATCATATCAAGCCATAAAGCTATTCGTTTATTAAAAAGCGGATGTCGAGCTTTCTTAGCCCATGTCACGGACTTGAACAAAAACACGTCGATTTGAATACTATTTCTATTGTTAGTGAATTTCTAATGTATTTCTGAAGAACTTCCTGCCTACCCTCGAGCGTGAAGTTGAATTCTTTATTGACCTTGAACCTGGTACAAAGCCCATTTCTAAAACCCCATATCGAATGGCTCTTATTAAACTTCAGGAGTTAAATGTGACGCCCCCAAAATAGTTATACATCACCCATTCTGAGTCGCCAAATACATGGTACAGAAATAAATACAACTTCAGTAATACAATTATCGTGCAAAATACGACAACACATATACTGTGAGTTTGAATACAAATATAGTCTAATAGAGAGTATACCAACTCAAAAGGAGTCCTCATTACAATTATTGATACACTATTTTACATAATAGTGAGGACTATTAATACATCTATCCTGAACCATCACTCCATACCCCATTGGTTCTGCTGCATTCTCTCACCTCACGGGAAGAAAAATGGAACAAAAAGGAAAAGGTGAGCTCAACTAGCCTAGTAAAGAATATTATGACTAAGATAATATCGACAATTTATCATTAGTCTTCAACAGGAAAAATCGATAAAATATATTAACAACAAGTTTTAGATCAACAACTGCGGCAATGAAATAAACAATCCATTAGAAGAGTCAAGTAGAGAATGAGTTCTACTATCTTCTAAGATTTAAAAGTTCATCATCAATATTTTATTCATATAACATCAATCAATATACATCTTTAATCAAATATTCATCTTTGCTTTATAGGCCAAAGATATTCATTTTATATCACCGGTTAGTCATGTTCATCTCAACACTGTTCATCTTTGACCTACGGGCCAAAGATATTCATCGATTAATCATTCATCTTTGCACTACTGAGACAAAGATATTCAGTAATATCATCATTTAGGACTGAGGATGATGAAAAATATTTTAAAGAACGAATCCAGTGAGACCGAAGGACAAATATTAAGGATTTGTATAACAGTTTATCCAAGATCAATAATACTCCATAATAAACTATAGTGGGGTAAAATTCAAGAATGAAGATCAAAACATAGATTTAATTTCAAGAATAAGGGTCACAATAGATAACTTGGAATAAGAATTTTTTTTTTCTTTTGTGAAGCGAATGCAAGTGAGCGATTATTGTGAATAAATTGCAAGTGAACGATGAAGTGAGCGATACTCGTGAACAATACCCAGTCATGAAAAGTTCCAAATTTGTTAAAAAGTTCAGACCAATAATCTTATGAAATGATATTAGATGAAACGAAATTTCTAATCATTTCAGGAATTATAGAAGCAATACTTACCATAGTAAGTTCAAATTTAGTAATATGAAATTAAATAATATCCCTTCCATACTATGGAGTATGAAAGAAAATAATATTTCTCACGAGTATTGAAATAAAATAATATCCTTCACCTTAGTAGAAACTGGATTTGACTGGAGAAAATATTGCAGAAAAACTACGCTCAAAGTATTCTTATACTCAAGAAAAATACTCACAATACTTTAGAATAAGAATTTTCGGATTTAAAGGTGTGATTAAGGAAGGAGGGGTTACCACCTATTTTATACTGGAATCTCGGAGGTAAAACAAGCTTATGCGCCTAACTCATCAGCCTAACATCATTATTTTCCAAAGTCTAGGGCCCACTATTTTGCAAAACCTTTGCTGAAGCTTAATTTAAAGCCTAACATATATCTACCTCTCAAATTTAATGGGTGAGACCCACAACTTTTGAAAATAAAGAATTGCCAGCAAAATTTCTCACCAAACCTTCCAACCAAGTGGTCCCATGGAGGAATTATGTTACCAACACATGGAGGAACCAAAGAATTCCTGCACCGAATTTTGAAAAACAAGGGAAAGTAAAGGCAGGTTTGTCATTTTTCAATGCCTAATATATCAGTTCACAATTGATGAGGCCCAACATTTAGAATAAGTTTTGCTGACAACATTTTCCACCCACCACTTCAACGATACAAACAAAGTACTCAAATATTAACCACATGCTTATATATATATATATAATAATAATATATTTGAATAAATATTTTTTTTTTGGACAAAATAATTGCCAAACTTTCAACAAATAACTTATGCAAACATCTCTTTATTTATATCCACATAAAATAAATATTTCCTTATCATATAAATCAATAAGTAATTATTCACAAATAATATTACAGAATCACAATTATGACAATCAGCTGTTCTGTGAAAGAGGGGCTTTCCAATAAGGATTTCTCTTTCTTAAGCGGCTTGATTAGGTGACCAAACCTCTCCTCGATGAACTTTCTAGACATTGCCAATAATACTATCTAATAATATTATTCAAATAATATGAATTATTGATCTGATAATGGGAAATATTGTGCAGTGACAATTATTGAAACAACAATAATATAAAATATCAACACAATAATTATTAAACCAATAAATAAAATATTGAACACTAATTACTGTAACAATTATTGAGTAGTGCCTTCTTACTTAAGAATCAATAATTCAACAATACTGTGCAATACTGCAGTGTACATCTTTGTGCAACCATGCCAGACATCGTATTTTAACCCAAGGTATTCCAACAAGTGTTAACGGTAACAACTACGTCGTTATTTATAAAAAACTCAAACTTGTCGTTTTTTTCATCCAAACGGTTATTCAGTTATGGGGCCCTAAATGACCGAGCCAGTCAAATGCGAATATTCCCGACAACAAGAATATTCCACGACCAAACGAATATTTCTAAACAACAATGATTATTTTATAACCACTTGCTTATTTTGCAAAATTTGCACATTTCACCCATAACCGAGCATTATATCAAATTAATCCTTATTATTTCAAAATAATAAATAGAAAACTCAATTTTATTTATAATAAGTTGGGGTCTTACAACCTCCCTCCTTATGAAATTTTGTCCTCGAAATTGGCGTACGTACATTCGTGGTGTTTGAAAGGTGAGGGTACCTCGCTTTCATTTATGATTCCAACTCCCATGTCATTTCCTCAATTGCATGGTTTCTCCACAAAACATTACCTTATGGTATAACCTTGGTGCGTAGGACATGTTCTTTCCCATCCAAGATCTTAATGTTAGGTTTGTAATATTCATCAACGTAATCAAATTGCAAAAATTAAGCGGAAGCGTGTAAAATCAGAGTTTAAAAAATTTACAAACCATATACCCGGATCACCCTTTATGCATAATTATTAATTAAACAAAAAGATAAAGAATAAATCATACCCTTGAAGATCGAGCTTCCTCGGTACAAGTTCACCTCAAATCCTTTCGCGTTCAATCTTGAATCCACGGGTTTGGTTCCTTCCTTTGATCGGCGTTAGCCACCCAAATGTTTGGCCTCTGGGGTGATCCACCGAGGAAAGAAAAAGATTCAAGAAGATGGGTGGTTGGCTAAACCCTAGTTTTCTATCTCTATAGAAAAGGTGTACTCTCCCAACAATTGGAATTATATGTTATGTTGAAAAAAGTCAACAACCCATCACCCATAATAAGACTCCTCTTATTTTAGATGTGGGCAACCCACCTTAACAATTAAGGAATTGGGTTTTATTTAATTAATTAAATTCTTTTAATTAATTAAGCTCCCTAATCTTATTAGGGATAATTAATTAAACTCCTTTAACTAATTTTCCTTCCTAATCAATTAGGAATAAATGAAGTATACTTATATTAAATTAATTCCTAAACTCTTTTAGAAATTAAAATAATAATGATAATTGTAATAATATTAATAAGACTCCTCTTATTAATTTATATTTAATATTTCTAAAATATTAAATAATAAATATTAAGCTATTTAATTTATTCTATCACCATAGATTAAATTAAATATACTTACTATATTATTACGATTATGCCATTAACTTCTTAAATAATTATTCTTCCTTTTATGGTGTGACCCTTTAGGTTCTCCATATTAAACCGGTTGTGAATAAATCAATTAGAACAATTCTAATCTTATTTAAATAAATAAATTAAACAATTAATTTATTTAAATAATATTTATTTATTCTCTGATAAGGATAAGCCTCCCTAGCGATCAGCGACTTTCCGGATAATATAGATTTCAACATTAATCATTAAAGAATCTTTGAGTAAATAGTTCTAAATACAATTCAATCCTTCCACCATCTGATGTCCCAATTAAATATAAGATATGGAATTCTTTGTCAAGTCTTATTTTATTTAATTATATGTATTTCGATCCTTAAATGCACTGACTCAAATAATGCAAATTAGAAACTCCTTTCTAATTTCATTACGCCTTAACCGAGGACTCTTGGGTTGTCATTTATCGAATCACATAGGACATTTCTCTTCTTTTTTATTAAGTGGTAGATTCTTTATTGATCATACATTATCTCCATGTACAACTTATTATACCCAAGCATACCCTTTGATATACCCTAAGGGTCTTAAGGAATAAGTCAAAGTATAACTCATCATACACAAGATATCTTATGATGATCTCAAAGTCAAGGATCACTTGTCTTTACTATCACTCTGAGAATTCCTATTGGTGAGCAAATAAAACTCCATTAGGTATTCCTTAGCGAGCCACGTTAAAGTGAACTTATTCTCTAATAAGCACCTACATACTTGCTTTAGTGTCTCCACACAAATGATCGTGAGATCAATCATCCTCATCGATGAAAGCAAACAACGTATGTACCAATCTATCCAGGGATTCACTAATCCCCAATTTAGTAATCCAACGATTGGGAACTATTTTAGTTTTAAGCTTTCTAAGAATTTAGATCTCATTAGAATGATCATCATCATTATTCTAAAAGCATTGCTTAAAACTATGGGTTTATCACATATTATAAAAGCGACATCGTGTAGATAATTAAAAGCCTTTAATAAATTAATACTTTTTATTAATAAATGAATAAGATTGTTACAAAGTATATGCTTTATCATCAAACATGATTGGCTTGTGTGCATACTACTTTCGATCTCCCACTTGCACTAAAGCCGATAAATCGTGGTATCTTATACTCTTTCTTCTCTACAAGTGGCGATTATCCTGCTTTGTTGGATAAGCTTTAGTTAATGGATATGTAATGTTGTTCTTGAGAGTCCACTATCTCTATAGTGATTTCCCATCTTTTGATGATTCTAATAATCAAATGAAAGTGCCCTGACACATGTTTAGATCCAAGATGAGACTTAAGAACTATTCCTAGTTACGTAATGAACTTTTAATCCAAACAATCAACTTGCGACTTCATTTATAGCTATATACTTTGTCTTTATCATTAAACCCGAAACTCTTTCTTTGTTTGGAACCTTTCAATTCTTTGCACCACCATTCAAGGTAACACTTTACCTTAAAGTGGATTTTTACATCATCTTGGTATGTATGCGAAAAACTTGAGTCCATTAAGCCCTCTAGTTTTAATTTAGACCCACCATGAATATGATCACATCCTTAGTGCGGTTTAACTTTAAGATGTTTTTCAGCGACTCATAGTGAACTTCTCACGAATATATGGTGATCAACATCAGGTCTCGTACATTTCATTGCATACATGATTGTCACTCATGCGATCTCTCTTCTTTGGAGTCTATGGGGACTATTAAGAGATACACTCCATGGCTCATCAACATGAGACATCTCTTGGTTTGCCATGCTAAGCGACTTTAGCATCAAATGAATATCGTTCCTTGGGTTAAGTTGAGCATCCTTTTAAATCTATCTATATAGATTTATATCCCTGATTAAGATACTCTTCCCAAATCATTCATGGAGGAATGTTTGAACAACTTTATCATTCTTGATTATAGCATTGGTATGTCATTCCTTATCAAGTAGTATATCAACATATAATATTAGGAATGTCACGGCGCTCCCATCGACCTTTTGTACACACTAGGTTCATTCTTATTTTGATAAAATCAAATTCCTTTGATTGCCCCATTTGAAAGAAGAATGTTCCATTTTGAGAGTGTCTATAACTCTTACCTTATCGTATGTAAGCTGGATCATCATCTTCTATGATGTCGTACCTCATCATCATCATCCATGATGAATCCATACCTCCAGGTATCTTGGTAATATTCAGATTACGATTGGTTGTGGTATGCAATGAAGTTCTATCTATAGGTTCCTCTTATTTGACTTATAGTGTTTTGTGGTTCTTGAACTTTTCAAGATCTATTATCCTCCCACTAGCCCTTTTAATGATAAACACCTTTATCTTAGAAGCGGCGTGTTTCGTAACAAACACCTTTTTTGCTAAGTAGAATTATAGAACATATACCCTAAACTTACTTTAGGATGTCCCACAAATCGACACTTGTCAAATCTTGTCCCAAGCTTATCCTTTGAAACCTTTTTCACATAAGTTGGACAACCCCTTATCTTAACATACTTAAGATTAGGAATCCTCCACATCCATAACTTTTATGGAGTCTTGGGGCGGGATTTTGAGGTTACCTTTTCCGTAGATATGTAGCCATTTCTAGGATATTATCCCGAGAAGGATCTTTGGAATGTCGGTAAAATCATTATGGACACACCATGTCCAACAAAGTGCGATTTTTCATTCGGATACATCAATCAATTATTGCGTATCGGGATGTGTCCATTATGAGAAAACCATTTGAGATGATCTAGAAACTTATTGCACAAGTATTTATTCCTTGATCTAATCAAAGAATCTTAATACTTTGCCAATTTGTTTCACTTACGAATTCTTTGAACCTTTCAAATAATTCACACTTGTATTCAACAAATACACACATTCACTCTTTGAATGATCATCTCCTTTTCTTATACTAATTTGTTCAATATGCAAAATTATTTTCATGTAAGTCAGTATACAAAATTTATTAAGTAATATTCGATTCTATACAAAACATTATTATTATAAATAGAACAACAATTGTTCTTAATTATAATACCAAAAATTTTATTGTCCAACAATAAAATAGAAATAATATTTTTAACAAGAAGCTGGAATATAATAACAACTTATTGACTTAATAGATTTGCCCGTAGGCATTGCTAAACTATAAGTTTCTATGGCTAATGTAGCAACCTTTGCTTCATTTCCCACATAAGATTATTTATCTTTGTTTAGCTTTCTACTTCTTGCTTGGTCCTTCATAAATCTATATTTATGATAACCAAAATCGGTATCCAATACCCAAGTAGAACCTTGACTTAAAAGAAAATTTATTTCAATCATGAACAAAATTGTATTATGTAGAAACTTCACTAAGCTTCTTTGGTTAGCCTCTGCAAGATGCTTCTCATGGTTTCTTTCCGGTGTCGGGCTTATTGCGGTGGAAGCAAACTCCTTTGCTATCCATATCATTTTTTGTTCTTATTATCCTTTGTTTATGCCCTTTCTATATACCTTCTTTGAATCGTTCTTCTTTTAGGAAGATCCTTTGGCCCCTACCGGTAAGACTTGATCTTTCTTGGTTGGAAAGTGACTCTCGACATTTTTCAATATGTTAAGCAAATCGTTGAGGCGATATCTAGCTTGTTCATATGAAAAATTCACAACAATTGTGAAAGAAGTAGGGGTGAGTGCAAGATCAAATCTTGGCTCAACTCTCCATCCATGACAAAACCAGTTGTCTAATTGATCGATCAAATTGATTATGTTAAGAACTTTTTATGCATCTTTATAGTGCCATTGGCCATTCTAGATCGGAAGAGCTCCTTAGATGTCGATATCTATCGGTCCTACTTTCCTCACCATCAACTACTTGATGTGCGGGGAATATAGTAGGAGTATCCATAGTTTTCATCTTGTATTTGAAGCTCGTTACTCGTGGATCTGAGCATGATGCATTGAGCCATTGTGCATCATCTTGCCACTTTCTAAAAATAGCAATCTCTTCCTCGGAGGCATTATGCGCAACCATTGCGAGGATAAGTATTAAGGACATAAGATAGCTTTTTGATTTATGAGAACTATTCTCAATTTCCTTAACCAATCTATTTAATTGATTACAGTTAATTTAGCATCTAATATGCTTCATGATGATAGTAATTTTAGACATTGTAAAATTACGTAAATGAATTTGTAATTAACAACATTTTAACATACATTCTTTTATTAATTACCAAAATAATTTAGGTCTTGTTTTAAATTGGTATCTCCCACTATTTTCTTCAAACTATATTACCCTCACTTATATAGTTAAGCAAAATCTAATTAAAGATTTGCTAGTGAGAATAAGGATCCCATTTCAAATGTATATAGCCTTGTGGTGACACAACAAACTATATATAAATAAATAGGTAGACAACTTTTGTCAATTACATCAACTATCTGACTCCTTGTATTTTGCCTCTTAGATTATTTTGATCAGTGGTGGCACATCCAGAATCAAAATTATCAAGTTAAGTCCAACCTAGCACTCCATATATTCAAAAAAGAAAAATATCATCCTTGTGGTGACACTGACAAAACAATATTGTTCAATTTTCTTTATAAGCATCAAATGTGATAAATTAACATCTTAAATACTTAATACTTGCCTTGTGGTGACACAACAAACTCATATTAAATATTTAATACTCTATTAATTTTATCATGCTAGAAAGCGACGTTCGATATTCCAAATATCTTTGAGCGCTTAGGACTTAATATAAAAATTGAGGGGTTTGTTATTAATTTGTCTCATCTTTTAGTAGCGCATGCATATATATATATAAAATACGCGTCGTATTAATGAACATGCGAGCATGTTTATAATATATAATATATATAGTATAAGCATGCATATAGAATACTATATTCTACGGATTGATTATGGACTTTTATTCTAGTTTGGTTCACTAGAGCCACCAAGTGAACCAAAAGGTCAGCTCCCCAGGGGTGCAAGAAATAATATTTAAATATAACTATTACATTTAAACGGGCTCCATTACAAAGCGGGTCTTCTTGGCGCTCCTTGCTCCTTGATCTCTAATTCTTCAAAATTAATTCTAACTATTCTATTACATAACTATTTTAAAATAAATAGAAACCTTGATCGTGATCGAGGGAAATACATAGGAGAGAGATAGAATTTACATTAAGAAAAATTAGAGAAGGCAATCTGTGAGACCCCATTTAATAAAACCCATACATTCATGCATCCAACTAAAATAAAATCAATCGCATTAATTGATAGTCCATAATCAATCCCATTTTATTATATACACATCACCATATGCATCGATAAATAACATTCATCTTATGAATAATAAACATTTAATATATATATTGATATCATTTAATGGGCAAATTTAGTTAGTATAAAATCTATTTTTGAATCAAAATAAACTCCTTTATTTTAATCCAAATTTAAATCAAAATAAAACTATTTTATTTTAATTTATTCAATTTTGAATAAAATAAACTATTTTATTTTAATCAAAATTTTAATCAAAATAAACTCCTTTATTTTAATTAATTATGGAATCGATTCCATGTAAAAAAAAAATCTTTAATTAAAATAAACTCTTTTATTTTAATTAATTATGAATCAATTCCATGTAAAAAAAAACTTTTATTAAAGGAAACACGGATATTCTTTTTCTTATTCACAAATAAACTCCTTTATTTTGAATAATATGAAATCTTATTTCATATTTAAATAAACTCCTTTATTTAAGGAAATATGGATTTTCTTTCCTATTCACAAATAAACTCTTTTATTTTGAATAATATGAAATCTATTTCATATCTAAATAAACTCCTTTATTTAAGGAAAGATGGATTTACTTCTACATTCACAAATAAACTCCTTTATTTTAGGAAAAATAAAATCCAATTTCAACTCCAATTAGTTATTATGGAATCCAATTCAACTCTAATTAGTTAGCATGAAATCTAATTTTAAAATTAAAATAAAATTTTATTTTAAAATTAAAATAAACCTTTTATTTTAAAATTAAAATAAACTTTTATTTTAAAGATAAAAAAATTATATATATATATAATATTCAATTTTAAAATTAAAATAAACTCCTTTTTATTTTAATATTAAAATAAACTTTTATTTTAAAATTAAAATAAAATTTTATTTTAATTATAAAATAATTAAGAATAATATATATATATATATATATATATATATATATAACTATATATATATATATATATATATATATATATATTATATGATATATATATACCACATTTAAAATCAAGTATTAAATTTACGTGCGTAACATCATATATATATATATATACTCTTCAATTATATATATATATTATATACTTGATCTTATAAATATATTATATATATATTTAGCATTGAACAAACAACACGTATTAAAAAAGGAATGACCCACAGGTCCAAATAAAAAAAAAACACGATTCAGCGAACGATTTTTTTTTTTTTTTTTTTTATTTAAATTTTATCTGATAAATTATGCCCAATTAAATTGTTCTAAACACATATCGATATATATATAAATTAAAATAATTAATAATTACGCATAAAGGTTTGGCTACGATGCCCTTTATTAGGTTTGTAATATTCATCATGCTTATGATCAAATTGCAAAAATAATTTTGAGCGTGTAAAATCGAGTTTAAAAAATTTACAAACCATATACGGATCACCCTTTATGCATAATTATTAATTAAGCGAAAAGATAAAGAATAAATCATACCCTTGAAGATCGAGCTTCCTCGGTACAAGTTCACCCTCAAATCCTTTTCGCGTTCGATCTTGAATCCACGGGTTTGGTTCCTTCCTTTGATCAGCGTTAGCCACCCAAATGTTTGGCCTCCAGAGGTGATCCACCGAGGAAGAAAAAGATTCAAGAAGATGGGTGGTTGGCTAAACCCTAGTTTTTTCTATCTACATAGAAAAGGTGTACTCTCCCAACAATTGGAATTATGTCGTATGTTGAAAAAATCAACAACCCATCACCCATAATAAGACTCCTCTTATTTATAGATGTGGGCAACCCACCTTAACAATTAAGGAATTGGGTTTTATTTAATTAATTAAATTCTTTTAATTAATTAAGCTCCCTAATCTTATTAGGGATAATTAATTAAACTCCTTTAACTAATTTTCCTTCTAATCAATTAGGAATAAATGAAATACTTATATTAAATTAATTCCTAAACTCTTTTAGAAATTAAAATAATAATAATAATTGTAATAATATTAATAAGACTCCTCTTATTAATTTATATTTAATATTTCTAAAATATTAAATAATAAATATTAAGCTATTTAATTTATTCTATCACCATAGATTAAATTAAATATATACTTTATATTATTACGATTATGCCATTAACTTCTTAAATAATTATTCTTCCTTTTATGGTGTGACCCTTTAGGTTCTCCATATTAAACCCGGTTGTGAATAAATCAATTAGAACAATTCTAATCTTATTTAAATAAATAAATTAAACAATTAATTTATTTAAATAAATAATATTTATTCTCTGATAGGGATAAGCCTCCCTAGCGATCAGCGACTTTCCGGATAATATAGATTTCAACATTAATCATTAAAGAACCTTTGAGTAAATAGTTTAAATACAATTCAATCCTTCCACCATCTGATGTCCCGATTAAATATAAGACATGGAATTCTTGTCAAGTCTTATTTTATTTAATTATATGTATTTCGATCCTTAAATGCCTGACTCAAATAATGCAAATTAGAAACTCCTTTCTAATTTCATTACGCATTAACCGAGGACTCTTTGGGTTGTCATTTATCGAATCACATAGGACATTTCTCTTCTTTTAATATAAGTGGTAGATTCTTTATTGATCATACATTATCTCCATGTACTGACTTATTATACCCAAGCATACCCTTTGATATACCCTAAGGGTCTTAAGGAATAAGTCAAAGTATAACTCATCATACACAAGATACTATGATGATCTCAAGTCAAGGATCACTTGTACTACTATCACTCTGAGAATTCTATTGACGAGGCAAATAAAACTCCATTAGGTATTCCTTAGCGAGCCGCGTTCGATGAACTTATTCTCTAATAAGCACCTACATACTTGCTTTAGTGTCTCCACACAAATGATCGTGAGATCAATCATCCTCATCGATGAAAGCAAGCAGCGTATGTACCCGATCTATCCGGATTCACTAATCCCGATTTAGTAATCAACGATTGGGAACTATTTTAGTTTTAAGCTTTCTAAGAATTTAGATCTTATTAGAATGATCATCATCATTATTCTAAAAGCATTGCTTAAAACTATGGGTTTATCACATATTAAAAAGCGACATCGTGTAGATAATTAAAAGCCTTTAATAAATTAATACTTTTTATTAATAAATGAATAAGATTATTACAAAGTATATGCTTTATCATCAAACATGTGCATACTCTTACTTTTGGTACCTCTTCGTACATTAAATCTTAATTTATCTAAATGTCGGTTCGGGTTCTAATAATATATTGGTTCTTTTGTTTACATGTTTACAAAGCATAGATATGTGAAAAACATTATGAACACGAGACATGCTTGGAGGTAACGCGAGTCTATAGGCCACATTTCCTATTCGATCAAGAATCTCAAATGGACCAATATATCGTGGATTGAGCTTTCCTCTCTTCCCAAATCTTGTAACTCCCTTCCATAGAGCAATACGTAACAGTACATGATCTCCAATATTAAATTTCATGTCCTTTCGATGAAGATCAGCATAACTCTTTTGTCTATCCTATGCCGTTTGTATACGTTGTCGAATTGTTTGGATCTTCTCTGTAGTCATTCGTACCAACTCTGGTCCCAACAATGTTGCTTCTCCCACCTCGTCCCAGCATACTGGAGAATGACACTTTCGTCCATACAACGCCTCGAATGGAGCCATGCCTATACTTGTTTGATAACTGTTGTTGTAGGAGAATTCCACCAGTGGTAGGTACTTATCCCAACTCCCTTTGAAATCTAGGACACAGAGTCTTAATAAATCTTCAAGAGTTTGAATAGTCCTTTTCGATTGTCAAATGGTTTGAGGATGGTATGCCGAATCGAATCGTAAATCCGTGCCCATAGCTTTTTGCAAGCTAACCCAAAATCTTGAAGTGAATCTTGGGTCATGATCCGAAACTATGGATCTGGGCATGCCATGCAATCTCACAATCTCATTCACGTACATCTGAGTAAAGGCGTTGAGGGAATAAGTCTCACGTATCGGTAAGAAATGAGAAGACTTGGTTAATCTATCAACAATAACCCAAATCGCATCTATACCTTGTGAAACTTTGGGAAGACCTGTAACGAAATCCATGGTAATGTGTTCCCACTTCCATTTCAGAATCTCAAGTGGTTGCAATGGACCTTTTGGCACTTGATGTTCCACATTTACATGTTGACAGGTTAAACACCTCGAGATAAACTCCGCGATCTCTCTTTTCATATTGTTCCACCAAAATGTGTGTCGAATATCATGATACATTTTGGTACTCCCAGGATGGATTGCAAACGGGGTGTTGTGTGCCTCTATCATGATTCTACGCTTCAAGTCAGAATCGTTAGGAACGCAAAGTCTAGAGTTGACTTGAAGTATTCCTTCTTCATCGATTCTTGCTTCTGAAATAACACCTTCTTGCACTTTCTTCTTCATACGCATTATCCCCAGGTCCGTAGCTTGAGCAGCTTTAACGTTATCGATTAAAGTTGGTTTTACTCGTATATTCGACATCATCACGTGGGTCCCTGGAGTCGTTAACTCAATCTCCATCCTTTGTAAATCGTACAAAATGGGTCTTTGTGTTAACAACATCGCACTCGTACCCGCATACGATCTTCTACTCAATGCGTCAGCTACGACGTTTGCTATTCCAGGATGGTATTGAATGGTATGATCATAATCTTTCAACAGCTCGAGCCAACATCGTTGCCGCATGTTGAGTTCCTTTTGGGTGAAGAAGTATTTGAGGCTTTTATGATCCGTATAGATCTCCACTTTCTCCCCATACAAGTAGTGTCTCAAGATTTTCAACGCGAAAACGACTGGTGCCAACTCTAGATCATGAGTAGGATAATTCCTCTCATATTCTTTGAGTTGTCGTGAGGCATAGGCTATGACTTTCCCATGTTGCATGAGAACACATTCTAACCCTTTGCCTGAAGCATCGCTGTATATAACAAATCCATCCGATCCAGATGGTATTGCCAGAACAGGTGCCGAAATGAGTCTCCTCTTGAACTCTTGGAAACTCTTCTCGCATTCCTCACTCCATACAAATTTTGTATCCTTCCGAGTCAACTGAGTTAACGGAGTAGCGATTCGAGAAAATCCTTCCACGAATCTCCGATAATAACCAGATAAGCCCAGAAAGCTACGCACTTCGGTCACCGACTTCGATTGCTCCCAACTTTGCATTGCTTCAATCTTCGCCGGGTCAACAGATACTCCATGTTTTGACACCACGTGCCCAAGGAATGCTACTTCCTCAAGCCAGAACTCGCATTTCTTCAGCTTGGCATATAGCTTATTTTCACGAAGCCTTTCAAGTATCAACTTCAAATGGTGCTCATGATCTTCACGGCTTTTGGAATAGATGAGGATGTCATCAATAAAGACAACAACGAACTGATCCAAATATTCTTTAAATACACGGTTCATCATATCCATGAAAGCAGCAGGAGCATTAGTCAATCCAAAAGACATGACTAAGAAATCATAATGCTCTTACCGAGCTCCGAAGGCAGTCTTTGGAATATCCTCAGTTTTAATCTTCAGCTGATGATATCCAGAACGAAGGTCGATCTTTGAAAAGAATTGTGCTCCTTGCAACTGGTCAAACAGGTCATCAATGCGAGGTAACGGATACCTATTATTGATGGTGACATGGTTCAATTCTTGGTAGTCAATACAAAGTCGCATATTCCCGTTTTTCTTCTTTACGAATAAAACAGGAGCACCCCAAGGAGATGTACTAGGACGAATGAAACCGATGTGTAACAATTCCTGCAGTTGGACTTTTAACTCCTGAAGTTCAATAGGAGCCATTCGATATGGGGTTTTAGAAATGGGTTTTGTACCCGGTTCAAGGTCAATAAAGAATTCAACATCACGTTCTGGGGGTAGAGCGGGAAGTTCTTCAAGAAATACATCAGGAAATTCACTAACAACAGAAATTTTATTCAAATCTGACGTGTTTTTGTTCAAGTCTGTGACATGGGCTAAGAAAGCTTGACATCCATTTTTTAATAAACGAATAGCTTTATGGCTTGATATGACAGTGACTGATTTTAGTGGTTTAGTAGTTTGAATTTGTATGACAAGTTGGTTAGGAATATGAAAACTAACAACCTTACAAAAACAATCAATTTTAGCATGATGAGTGGTTAACCAATCAATTTCTAAAATCACATCAAAAGCAAGTATCTTCAAAGAGATAAGATCAACAGGTAATGTGATAGTGCCAACTTGGATCATGCAAGATTTATAAACTGTAGATGTAACGAAGGTGTCACCCAACGGAGTCTCCACTGATAAATCAAAGTCTAATTTCTCCGGAGTCAAGTTTAAATGTTGAGCACAAGCAGGAGAGATAAAAGAATGGGTAGAACCGGTATCTAGTAAGGTATAAACTTTGCAAGAGTTCAAGATTAGCTTACCCGTGATCACCTCGTTCGGGTTCCTCACGTTTTGGCCAGTCACGACAAACGTTCTTCCAAGAACCGCTGATTTAGACTTATCCGGGACAGCCTTTGGAGTCACCATCCCTGTTGAACTTGGTTTCACAACTAGACAATCTCTAGCTATATGACCTTCCTTTTCACAGTTATAACACACCTTGGATTGTTGTGGGCAGTTTTGGCTGATGTGTCCCTTCTTCCCGCATTTGTAACAAACGACCGGTGCTCGTTCTCCTCCCCTAAAAACAGTTGATGTGTGTGCTGACGTCTTCACGTTATCATTGTTGTACCTTCTCTTTTTGAAATCTCCTCCCGACTCGCTCCTTCTATTATCACGACCACGATTACCACCAGAGTGGTTACCGCTTTTGTCCGAATGTTTTCCTCCCTGCTGGTTTTCATTGCTCCGATGGCTACCGCCACCGGTATGACTCTGGTTGTGGTCCCTCGGTTTCACATACTCATTATTTCGCTCAAATAATTAAGTCTTATTTACAACATCTGAATATAAAGAAAATTTATGAGAGATAAGATTTAGACCTCTCAGAAACATCCTCGTCATTCGTTCCTCATTCTCGACCAAATGAGGTGCAAACCTGGATAACTCTGCAAACTTCGCTTCGTACTGGGACACCGTCATGTTATTTTGTTATAGTTTGATAAACTCCACCTCCTTTATATGACGAATACTTTCAGGAAAGTACTCGTCATTGAATAGTTTCTGAAACGTTTCCCAAGACATGCTGAGTGTGGCTGGCTGGGTACGCTTCACAGACTCCCACTAGTAGTCTGCCTCACCACGGAACATAAAGGTGGCGAATATAACCTTCTGTTCCTCCGTGCATCCCAAGACATCGAATATCTTGGTAATTTGTTTGACCCACGTTTCCACCATGATCGGATCCGGCTTTCCCTTAAATTTTGGTGGTCCCAACTCATTGAACTGTTTGGCTGTGACAAGCCGCGCATTGCTAGCATTTCCACCCGTATTTTGTGTACGAGTCTCCCTCTTCTGATTTTGCATGAACTGCAAAAAGCTCCTAAACATTCCATCATTCATCGTTTGCTCGGTAGTGTTGTTTATAGGAGGAATATACACTCCATTGTTAACATTCTCAGCAGCCATTCTTAAATACTGCCATAAAACAAGGGTTAATTAAACAAATTAACATATTACATTATATCCATATACTATGACCGACCAACAAATAAGCTTAGGTAGGACATATTAGCGAAAGATATACTCATCTCTCCCCTCCTAGTTCTATTCCCCGATCTCCGCCAGAGACCATATCCCTAAGCTCTGATACCAACTGTGACGCCCCCAAAATAGGTATACATCACCCATTCTAAGTCGCCAAATACATGGTAAAGAAATAAATACAACTTCAGTAATACAATTGTCGTGCAAAATATGACAACACATATACTGTGTGTTTGAATACAAATAGTCTAATAGAGAGTATAAAAACTCAAAAGGAGTCCTCATTACAATTATTGATACACTATTTTACAAAATAGTGAGGACTATTAATACATCTATCCTGAACCATCACTCCATACCCCGGCTAGTTCCTGCTATATTCTCACCTACTGGGAAGAAAAATGGAACAAAAAGGAAAAGGGTGAGCTCAACTAGCCCAGTAAAGAATATTATGACTAAGATAATATAAAACAATTTATCATTAGTCTTCAACAGGGAAAAATCTGATAAAATATATTAGACAACAAGTTTTAGATCAACAATGCAATGGTGAAACAACAATCCATTAGAAGAGTCAAGTAGAGAATGAGTTCTACTATCTTCTAAGATTTAAAAGTCCATCGTCAATATTTTATCCATGTAACATCAATCAATATACATCTTTAATCAAATATTCATCTTTGCACTACAGGCCAAAGATATTCATTTGTATCACCAGTTGGTCATGTTCATCTCAACACCTGTTCATCTTTGCACTACGGGCCAAAGATATTCATCAGTTAATCATTCATCTTTGCACTACTGGCCAAAGATATTCAGTAATATCATTATTTAGGACTGAGGATGATGAAAAATATTTTAAAGAACGAATCCAGTGAGACCGAAGGACAAATATTAAGGATTCGTATAACAGTTTATCCAAGATTAATAATACTCCATAATAAACTATAATGGAGTAAAATTCAAGAATGAAGATCAAAACATGGATTTAATTTCAAGAATATGGGTCACAACAGATAACTTGGAAGAATTTTTTTTTTCTTTTGTGTGAGCGATGCAGTGAATAGTCCCGTGAGCGATAAATGTGAAGCGATACAGTGAAACGATGAAGCAAGTGAAGTACCCGTGAGCGATGCGACTCGTGAACAATACCCAGTCATGAAAAGTTCCAAATTTGATAAAAAGTTCAAACCAATAATCTTATGAAATGATATTAGATGAAACGAAATTTTTAATCATTTCAGGAATTATAGAAGCAATACTTACCATAGTAAGTTCAAATTTAGGAATATGAAATTAAATAATATCCCTTCCATACTATAGAGTATGAAAGAAAATAATATTTCTCACGAGTATTGAAATAAAATAATATCCTTTACCTTAGTAGAAACTGGATTTGACTGGAGAAAATCTTGCAGAAAAACTATGCTCAAAGTAATCTTATACTCTAGAAAAACTCACAATACTTTAGAATAAGAATTTTCGGATTTAAAGGTGTGATTGAGGAAAGAGGGGTTACCCCCTATTTTATACTGGAACCTCGGAGGTAAAACAAGCTTATGCGCCTAACTCATCAGCCTAACTTCTGTCTAACTTCATTATTTTCCAAAGTCTAGGGCCCACTCTTTTGAAAACATATTTTACAAAACCTTTGCTGAAGCTTAATTCAAAGCCTAACATATATCTACCTCTCAAATTCAATGGGTGAGACCCACAACTTTTGAAAATAAAGAATTGCCAGTAAAATTTCTCACCAAACCTTCCAACCAAGTGGTCCCATGGAGGAATTATGTTACCAACACATGGAGGAACCAAAGAATTCCTGCACCAAATTTTGAAAAACAAGGGAAAGTAAAGGCAGGTTTCTCATTTTTCAATGCCTAATATATCAGTTCATAATTGATGAGGCCCACCATTTAGAATAAGTTTTGCTGACAATATTTTCCACCCACCACTTCAACGATACAAACAAAGTACTCAAATATTAACCACATGCTTTATATATATATATATATATATATATATATATATATATTATAATATATTTGAATAAATATTTTTTTTTGGACAAAATAATTGCCAAACTTTCAACAAATAACTTATGCAAACATCTCTTCATTTATATCCACATAAAATAAATATTTCCTTATCATATAAATTAATAAGTAATTATTCACAAATAATATTACAAAATCACAATAATGACAACCACGCTTGGATTTCTAGGAAGAGGGGCTTTCAATAAGGATTTCTCCTCATCTTGGTAGCGCAATTAGGTGACCAAACCTCTCCTCGATGTGAGAACTTTCTAGACATTGCCAATGATGTTATCTAATAATATTATTCAAATAATATGAATTATTGATCTGATAATGGGAAATATTATGCAGTGACAATTATTGAAACAACAATAATATAAAATATCAACACAGCAATTATTGAACCAATAAATAAAATATTGAAATTAATTACTGTAACAATTATTGAGTAGTGCCTTCTTACTTAAGAATCAATAATTCAACAATATCATGCAATACTGGTGTGCTTTCTTGTGTAATACTGCAGGTGTCTTTTCATGCAACCACGCCAGACATCGTATTTTAACCAACGGGTATTCCAACGATTGTTAGCAGTAATAACTACGCCATTATTTATAAAAACTCAAACTTGTCATTTTCTTCATTAAGCGGTTATTACATTATGGGGCCCATAAATGATCGCTTGACCGTCGCATAAATATTCCCCGACAACAAGAATATTTCACGACCAAACAAATATTCCCCGACAACAATAATTATTTTATAACCACTTGCTTATTTTGCAAAATTTGCACATTTCACCCATAACCAGAGCATTATATCAAATTAATCCTTATTATTTCAAAATAATAAATAGAGAAAACTCAATTTTATTTATAATAAGTTGGGGTCTTACAACCTCCCCTTCTTATGAAATTTCATCCTCGAAATTGACATACATGCACAGTGTTTGAAAATGTGAGGTACCTCGCTTTTATTTTCGATTCCAACTCCCATGTCATTTCCTCAATTGCATGGTTTCTCCACAAAACCTTAACTTGTGGTATAACCTTCAGTGCGTAGGACATGCTCTTTCCTATCCAAGATCCTAATAGTACCTCTTATACGTTAAATCTTGGCTTATCTAAATGCGGTTCTAACGTTGATAATATGGTTCGGTTCTTTCACATGTTTACGAAGCATAGATATGTGAAAAACATTATGAACACGAGACATGCTTGGAGGTAACGCGAGTCTATAAGCTACATTTTCTATTCGGTCAAGAATCTCAAATGGACCAATAAATCATGGATTGAGCTTTCCTCTCTTCTCAAATCTTGTAACTCCCTTCCATGGAGCAATACGTAACAGTACATGATCTCCAATATTAAATTCCACGTCCTTTCGATGAAGATCAGCATAACTCTTTTGTCAATCCTGTGCCGTTTGTATACGTTGTCGAATCGTTTGGATCTTCTCTATAGTCATTCGTACCAACTCTGGTCCCAACAATGTTGCTTCTCCCGCCTCGTCCCAGCATACTGGAGAACGACACTTTCGTCCATACAACGCCTCAAATTAATCCTTATTATTTCAAAATAATAAATATAGAAAACTCAATTTTATTTATAATAAGTTGGGGTCTTATATTAAAGGTCTAACTACAGGAGTTGTTGGACATCGGTTTTATTCGTCCTAGTACATCTCCTTGGGGTGCTCCTGTGTTATTCGTAAAGAAAAATGACGGGAGTATGCGACTTTGTATTGACTACCGAGAGTTGAACCATGTCACTATCAAGAATAGGTATCCGCTACCTCGCATTGATGACATGTTTGACCAGTTTCAAGGAGCACAAATCTTTTCAAAGATCGATCTTCGTTTTGAATATCATCAGCTGAAGATTAAAAGCGAGGATATTCCAAAAGCGCCTTCGAACTCGATGACGGCATTATGAATTCTTAGTCATGTCTTTTGGATTGACTAATGCTCCGCCGCTTTCATGGATATGATGAGCAGTGTGTGGCGCCCCAAAAGCAATGTATACAACACCCATTACGAGTCGTCAAAATACATGGTCATCAAACAACTACAACTTTATTAATGCAACATAAAAACTGTGAGTTTAAATACAAATATTGTCATCTAGACAATATCCACACTCAAATAAGTCCTCATTTCAATTATTTATATATTATTTTACTAAAATGGTGAGGACTACTAAAATAACTTCTAGAACCATCATTCCATACCTCGATTAGTACTCGCTACATTCTCGCCTCCTGAGAAAAAAATGGAACAAAAAGGAAAAGGGTGAGCTCAACTAGCCCAGTAAAAAATATTATGACTAAGATAATACAGAACAAATTATCGTTAGTCCTCAACAGGGAAAAATCTAATAGAATACAATAGACAATAAGTTTGAAATCAATATTCACAGCGGAAATAATAATTCATTAGAAGAGTTAAGTAGAGAATGAAATCTACTATCATCTATGAATTTAAAAGTTCATCGTCTATCTTTTATCCATGTAACATCAATCAATATATAACTGAAATCAAATATTCATCTTTGCACTACAGGCCAAAAATGTTCAACAGTTGGTCATGTTCATCTAAACACCTGTTCATCTTTGCACTACGGGCCAAAGATATTCATCAGAAATCATTAATTTTTGCACTACAGGCCAAAGATATTCAATTATATCATCATTTAGGACGGAGGATGATGAAAAATATTTTAAAGAAAACGAATCCAGTGAAACAAAAGAATAAATATTAAGGATTCGTATTTCAGCTATTCCATGTCCAAAAATACCTCATAAATAATCATAGTGGAATAAAATTCAAGAATGATCAAAACATGGATACAATCAAAGCTAGTATCCATAATAGATATTTTGGACGTAAAACGAAAATTTAATTTTTACGTGAATAGTCTTGAGTATTCGTGAATAGTGTCGTATACGTGAATAGTGTCGTATACGTGAATAGTAACTCTGACACTAAAAGATAGAAATTTCACAAAAAAATCATCATTCTTCGTGAATAGTACTCGTGAATAGTAACTCATGAATAATAACCCCGACATGAAAAATTTCAAATTTGATAAAAATTCAGACCAATATTTCGGCATAATGATATTGAAGAAATAATATCATTAATGAACAAAATAACATCCCTTACCTAAAAAGGATAGTACTTCTGACTGGTATATTGGATATAGTGCTGAAAGAACTTGCACCATATAGCAATGCTCAAAGTACTAAAATACTCACAAGAATACGCTCAATATATCGAGAGAGAAAGAGAGAGAAATCTTTAGTTTCTGGTGTGATTTTCAATTCTAACCTAAGCACCCTATTTATAGGAAAATGCTTAGAACACCAAAGCAGAAAATTTAATAAATTAATATTATTTATTTTTCCACATCTTCCTACGCATCCAAGAATCTAAATTCAGCTCCTAGCACATGTTAATGATGCCTCCACACATTCCAAAAACGTTTTTGTTATTTAAAATAATTAAAACTTTCAAAAATCAATTATTTCAGAACTTCGAAACTTCAATAATTCATAATAAATAGCCCTTTTATCAGAAAATTCGAATCTTGTTCTTTTTATAAGAAATTCAATTCTCTACAACTTTGCAGAAGAAAGGTTTTCCAAATTCCAAACAGAAATTGACCGAAATCCATAAACGGACGATTTTACAGGCTATAATCAAATTTCAGTCAAGAAATGGGCCCACAGACATGTTTAACATGTTTTAAACAACTTTTGCAACAAAAATATTCTTCCTCCTCATATACTCATATATCCCACATTCATTGTAAAAAATATCATCATTATTATATAATATAATAAAATATTATTTTATCAGGAAAGATAAAATATCAATTTTTAACAATTGTCACTTTAAAAAATTTTCTCCATCTATAACCACATAAAATCAATATTTTCATCATCATATAAATCAATAATTAATTATTCATAAATAATATTACAGAATCACATGATCTTGTGCAACCGGTAGCCGCTCCTAAAGAAAGAGGGGCTTTCAATAAGGATTTCTCTTTCTTTACAAGCTTGATTAGGTGACCAAACCTCTCCTTGAAGCAGAACTTTCTAGACATTGCCAATAATTTTTATAATAATATTATTGAGGATAATATGAATTATTGCTTCGATAATGGAAAATACGTGTAGTGACAATTATTGAAATAATGATAATATAAAATATCAACGCAGCAATTATTGAATCAATAAAATAAAATCTTGAGCAAATAACTCATTGTAACAATTATTGAGTAGTGCCTTCTTACGTAAGAATCAATAATTGGTGCAATCTGGTGTCTTCTTTGTAACAACAGCAGACATCGTGTTTTTAACCATAGGGTATTCCAACGGTGTTGTTTGGTAACCACTACGCTGTAGTTATTTATAAACAACTTATACTTGTCGTTTTCTTCATCCAATCGCTTTTCATTATAGGGCCCACAAAATCGCTGGGTAAATACGAATATTCCCAGACAACAAGAATATTCCACGACCAAATGAATATTCCCCGACAATAATGAATATTTTATAACAACCTGCTTATTATTTAAAATATATGCGCATTTTACCCATAACTAACCACATTAATTAATTCAACCCTTACTATTTCAAAATAATAAATAGAGGAAATTAAATTTCATTTATTAATAATTTGGGGTCTTACAACGACACCTTAAATAAAGGTACAGTCAAAAACTGTTTTAAAAATTACAATCTTTGGAAAGTGCTCAAGGAAACCTTCGTACATGGGAGGCCATGCTTCTAGGTTATGATAGATATCATATGGCCACAGAATTATCCTTGGTTGACCCAATAGACCCCAAAGAAAAATTAGAAAATTACTATCATATTCTTTTCAATGGTGAGTCTTCTCTTGACATATCATTATCTCCATTGCCTTTAATTGAGAGTTATACTTCAACCAAACACCAAGATTATATAGGTAGTGCTTGTAGGTATACTTAGCAAGTGGATGAGCACATCCCTGTCTTATGATGACACGAGGTTGTATGTCATTAGACATCTTGTATGATAGTGGCAAAACACCCTTCTAACGTTGGGTTCGCCTCACCCTATTCGGTTCACCAAAATTAAATATCAAATGACGTATATAATACGACACACTTATCTAAAGTCTCAATAAATTATTTTCATACTATTTTAGGAGAACCTCAGCGACTATAGACCGCTTCTATTCCCTGTTATTCCCTCGCTTCGAACCGGCTACACTTTTATTACCTAAAAGGAATTGTGAAGCAAAAGGGTGAGCACAACTAGCTCAAAAAAGAATATCATGACTAAAGATAATTTAATTATCAATAGCCTTCATCAATAATAAATCAGAGATTTAGAACATATGGTAGATGATATAAATTTTCAACCATAGTTGCAGCGGAACGAGCAATCCATTAGAAGAGTCAAATAGACCATAAAATCTATTATCTTCTCCATGTTAAAAGTCCACCAACAATGTTTTATCCCTGTGACATCAATCAACAATTCATGTCCACAATCACATGTATAACTCATAATCGTAATTATAGTTCTAAATTCCTTTTCTCATCCAGGACAAAGATAATTTTCATCACCTGAAACATCAAAGATCATGGTTATACCAAATCACAGTTCATGTTCATAATCATAAAAATAAATTTATCTTTGCACTACGAGCCAAAGATATTCATCAACAAGTCATCTTTGCACTACAGGCCAAAGATATTCATCAACAATTCATCTTTGCACTATAGGCCAAAGATATTCCTCAACAATTCAGATTTGCACTACCAGCCAAATATATTCATCAACATTTCATATTTGCACTACAGGCCAAATATATTCATCAACAGTTCATATTTGCACTTCAGGCCAAATATATTAATATCTCAAAGAAATATATAATCATTTCAGAATTTATATAAACAATAATTATAACCATGTTGATCAATTCACCTTTACACTTAAGCTAAAGATATTCAATTATAAATTCAATGGTCATGATCATACCAGTTAACAATTCATCTTTGCACTACTGGCCAAAGAGAACCCATAGTCACGATCATACCAATAATCTACCCATCTTTACACTCAAATGAAAGAGAAATTCAACATCAGGGTTATAAAAATGTTATATATGATAATAAAAACAATATGATCAACAACTGCATTTAGTTTCAAGAGCAACAATTATAAATCAACGATAATTTGGTCAGAAAAAGAAACCAATTTTTGTCGTGAATAGTACTCGTGAATAGTAACTCATAAATAGTAACTCATGAATAGTAACTCGAATAAGATCAGTCTCGTATTAAATACGTAATCTAGTATACTTAAATAATGTCATATCGTAAATAGTGCCATATACATGAATAAAGGTCGTATCGTGAATAGTAACCCCGACTCAAAAAGGTAGAAATTCCACAATAAGATCCATACCAATATGTCAGTATAATGATATTGAAAGAATAACATCATTATGAAGAATATAACATCCCTTAATATCCCTTACTATCCCTTACCTCAAAAAATAAAAGACTTCCGATTGGATATCGGATATGTATTATTTGAAGGAAACTTGCAGACCGATGAATAGAAACTCACCAAGTATCTAAATACTCACAAACTACACTCGATAATCTAGAGAGAAAAAGAGAGAAAACTTATGTTTCTGGTGTGATTTTTTATTCTAACTTAGCCCTCTATTTATAGAAAAATGTTAGCACGCCGAAGCAGACTTGACCTGCTACCTGATGGCTTTACCTACTACTATTCCACCCACCAAAAATCAGCCATCTTCCCCAACAACCAAAAGTGGGGCCCACCCATTTCTAGAATTTTCCACCAAAATCATTTATAAACCTAATTTCCGAATCAGTCACCTCTTAAAATTCATAACAAATCATTCGTTCATTTTTAACGGTTCAAAATTTGTGAACATATACTCAACTTATATATGTATAACATATCCAAAAATCCCAACGATCCAACGGTCAGATTAAAAATTATAACTCACACAATAAAGCTGTAAGAACATTGATTAATTTGATCTTTTAATACCTCCAATCCGATAAAATACTGATAAAATACCTCAACATTAATTCCTTCATTTATAACCACATAAATAAATCCATCATTTATATCCACATCAAATAAATATTTTATTATCATATAAATCAATAATTAATTATTCATAAATAATATTACAGAATCACAATTATGACAACCAGGCAGTTCCTAGGAAAGAGGGGGCTTTCCGATAAGGATTTCTCCTTCTTGGTGCGTATGATTAGGTGACCATCAAACCTCTCCTTGACAGAACTTTCTAGACATTGCCAATAATGTTATCTAATAATATTATTCCAAATAATATGAATTATTGATCTGATAATGTTGATACTGTGCAATGATAATTATTGAAATAACAATAATATAAAATATCAACGCATCAATTATTGATTCAATAAAATAAAATAATGAACAGTAATTACTGTAACAATTATTGAGTAGTGCCTTCTCACGTAAGAATCAATAATTGAAAAAATATCTTGCAATACCGCTACATTCTCGCAAGTAATTCACGCGGATTCTTGTATTTTAACCATTAGGTATTCCAACAAGTGTTATTAGCAGTAATAACTACTGCCGTTATTTATAAAATTCAAAATTGTCGTTTTCTTCATCAAACGGTTATTACATTATGGGGCCCCCTAAATGGCTGCGCATTGTCGTAAATACGAATATTCCCAAACAACAATAAGTATTTTATAACCACTTGCGTATTTTGAAAAATTTCATATATTACCCTTAACTTTAACTTTTATCAATTTAACCATTTACTGAATAGTAATTATAAGAAAAATTGAATACATTTATTTCATAAAATTCGGGGTCTTACACATAATATCCCGATGATATGACTGACCAACAAATAAGCTTAGGTAGGACCACATATATGTGTTGATTAAAAATAAAATGATTTGTGGTAATATTTATTCAATCCTTGATGTATATAAAGACTCTGTTATGTGACGTTTGTGGTAAGTTTGATTATTTTATGGGGGGCCCATATGTCATCATCTAAGAGTCTCTTCGTCAATAGTAATTACCTTTGTGAATAGTAATTACCTTCGTCAATAGTAATTACCTTCGTCAATAGTATTTACCTTCGTCAATAGTAATTACCTTCTTCAATAGTATTTACCTTAAATCGATAGTAATTACCCTTCATGAAATAGTAGTTGTCCTTCAATATTACCAAGAGTTAAGCGCCTCTTCTAGTATTCCAAATGTTAATAACCCCTTCATGACTAGTAGTTGTCTCTTTAATATTACCAAGAGTCATTTTGACCCTTCGTTAAGACCAAGAGCCACCCTCGCTTTTTCTATAAATAGAAAGCTCATTCCTTCATTATTTCTTACGAATTCATTGAAACTCAGAGAGAAACTATATAGAGAAAGAAGAAAAGTATCTCGCTACTTCTTTATTCCAATATTTGGTTCTTCTAAGGTAGGAATATTATTTGTTGTACTCGTAAAGGGTGTTATTCTTTCTTATTCATGAAGAGAAGCATTGTTATTCCATTGCTTATTATTCTATTGGAATAACTTTTTGTATCTGTGATTTACCTATACTTGGTGACATTCTTCTATTATTACATTGGAACATCACATGCGTGTGTTTTACAGGACTGGTTAGATTTTATTATTATTACATTGGAACATCACATGCGTGTGTTTTACAGGACTGGTTAAAATCTTTTTATTATTATTCTTTGGAACATCACATGCATGCGTTTTACGTGGGACTGGTTCCGTTATTTATTATTCTGTTGGAATAAACCGCTGCTTGATCTATCGCGTGCATGGTGATTTCTTTTGTTATTCCATTCTTTATTATACCCGGTTGGTTAAAACTTTGACTTCTATACTCCATGAAATTAGTAGAATATCCTCGATATTTGCGTTTCATCCGATATCTTTTCATGGAAATATTCTTACGATCATTCTTGAATTTTACTCTACAAAACGATATCATGTTGACAATTTGGACGTTAATAATTCCCCGGATAAAATAATTTTTGAACTTGTTTTATTGAATTCTTATATCATTGTCATCATCCTCATGTTTATATTATGTTGAAAGTCATACATGGCTTTGTGTAGTGCATAGATGGACTTGGTATGATTATGACCAAAGACTATTCGGTGTAATCATGGCCGTAATGTTATAAATGATGTGATAAAAATCCTCGATGGTAGTAGTGCATTGATGGGACGATTGTTGGCATGATCATGACCATTAATGAATACGCTGACTATTCTTCGCCCGTAGTGCATGAATAATTGTGGTCGTGATACTAAAGAATATCCTTGGCCTTAGATGCGGGGATGATTCGATGATGTGGAATATTTATTAAAATTTGAGTCTAAATTTATAATGATGATGAAAAACCTTTTAAATCATAAAAGATAGTAGATTTTATTTTCTACTTGACTCTTTTAATGGATTCTTTGGTTCATTGTAGTTAAACTTGATGTTCATTATATTTTATCGGTTTAACACTTTGTTGTATGCTAATGATAATTTATTACGCATTATCTTAATCATAATATTTCTTCTTGAGCTAGTTGAGCTCACCCTTTCTTTCTTTATTCTCTTCGGAAATGATAATATAATTTGAACGAAGTCGGGAAGCGGAGTAATGGTCGAGAGGATAGATTATTAGTAGTCCTCACTATTACGTGAAATAGTGTGATAATAATTGTAATGAGGACTCCTTTTGAGTTTGTATAATATCTAGTAGACAATATTTGTATTCAAACTCACGATTTATGTCGTATTGCATACCTGCAGTTATATTAGTAAGTTGTATTTAAATTACATACCACGATGTCGACTACCCAAGATGGGTGATGTATACCTAATTTTGGGGCGTCACGGTTGGTATCGAGCTTAGGATATGATCCACGGCTAAGATGTGAGAATAGTACTAGGAGGGAGAGCGGGGAATACCTTCGTTAGTATGACCTACCTAAGTTTATGTCTTTATTTTATTGGTCGAATTCGAGAATATAGAGATAATTTGTTACATGTCGATTAACCTTTTGTTTTGTGGCGATGTCTGAAAATGACATCGAGAATGTTGAGAATAGTAATGGAGCATCTTGGCGATCGTTGATTCATCACATATCAATAATCGAGGATAATGTGCATCGGAAGGCGACAATCCTCACGCAAACAACAACACCGACCAAATGATGAATGATCAAATGTTTAGAGGCTTTATGCGATTTATGCAACAATGAAAGTAGAGCGACTCTGTCCAAAACATAGGTGGAAACACGAAAAAGCGTCGAGGCGGTCACCGCATTAAACAATTCAAGGAGATGGGACCACCGGAGTTTAAGGGAGAGCAAAACCACTTACGCGGAAGCATGGATAAAGCAGATTACCAAGATATTTGATGTCTTGGGATGCTCCGAGAGCAAAAGGTTCCTTTCGCGCTTTATATTGCGCGGAGCGGATTCTTGGTGGGAATGGGAAAGCGTACTTTCACTTCTTTGTCAGATGAAGATATCTTGGGAGAAGTTCAAGAGGCATTCAACGACAAATACTTTCCCGAAAGTATTCGCATACATGAAGGAGGTGGAGTTTATCAAGTTGGAACAAAACAATATGACCAGTGTAATGATACGAGGCAAAATTTGCGGAGTTATCACGGTTTCGTCCCACTTGGTGGATAATGAAGAGAATGGCGCGAATGCTTTTAAGAGGTTTGAAGCGGGAGATACGTCAACATCTTATTTTCATAAAGCGTGTTTGTATTCGAGATGTTGTAAATAGGGCTCGATTAGTGGAAGCGCGATAACGAGTCAACCAACTAAAAAGAAGCGGTAAGCAAAATTATAATATCAAATGAGTAGTCATCGAGCGGTGACAACAAGTGTGGAGGAATCAACAGGCGGATATGGTAACCACGCCGGTGGTAATCGAGGGCCAAAACAATAAGAATGGACATTTCAAGAAAAGGAGATTCAACAATGATGGAAAGGCGTCGACTTCAAAGACCGTTGTTAAGGAAGAGAAAGACCACCTATCATATGCTTCAAATGCGGAGAGAGGGACACATCGATCTGAACTGCGCCATGCCATCCAAAGCATGTTATAATTGTGGAAGAGAAGGTCACTTAGCTCGATTTTGTCGTTCTAGAAGAAAAATTCAACTAGGATGGAGGCACCAAAGGCCATTCCGGTAAAAAGTCAAAATCGGTAGTCTGAGGAGGCGTTTGTTGTGACCTCCCGGAGAAGCAAGGAACCCGAATGAGGTCATCACGGGTAAGCTTATCATAAACTCTAATGAAGTCTATACTTTATTTGATCTGGGGTTCTACCCATTCTTTTATTTCTCTACTTGCGCTTCATCGATTAAATTTGACTCAGGAGAAATTAGACTTTGAATTATCTGTGGAAACTCCGTTGGGAGAAACCTTCATTACATCCCACATTGTTTATAAGTCTTGTTTAGTTCAAATCGGTACCCTCACATTACTTCGTCGATCTTATTTCATTAAAAATACTTGCGATTTAGCGTGATTACAGGGATTGATTGGTTAACTACTTATCATGCAAAAATTGATTGTTTTCGTAAGGTTGTTAGCTTTCATATTCCTAATCAACCTATTTGAGTCCGGAACGATGAAATTTGTAAAAATAGACTATAAACACAAAATTTACCGGTTTTTACTATTTGGTCAAAAAGTCAACAGTTGACTTTTTTAGGAAAAGTCAAACTTCAAAATTTCAAAATTTATATTTTTGATAAAAATAGTTTCATTATGTTGGAATTATTTGTGTTAGTGAAAATCGACATTTATTTCGATAAAAATTGATGTCTGGAGGTTATTTTGACCAATCGGGTATTTAACAGAATAAATGAGCAATTGATTGCTATTATTTCATATGATTATAACTATTTGTTCACATGTGTATACTATTGTTTCACATTCTTGTTACTATTAGGGGAGTTGGTGCAAGATTGATAATACCTACATGACTAAGTTAAAAATGGAGGTATAGATGGATGTACTATACTGTAATTCGTATTTTCACATGTCTAGAACTATTGATTCACATGATTTACTATTGATTCACATTATTTACTATTAGGGGAGGTGGTGTAAGTTTGATAATACTTGCAGGACTAAATTAAAAATGAAAAAAGTTAGAGGTATTGTTCTATACTTTTTCGAGCCCCAAAATGTGCAATTATCAAAACTATATTTTTCTATAAATAGAAGCTCATTCTTCCTTCATTTCTCACCAATTCACAAAAGCTTTAGAGCGATTATTATAGAGAGAAATTATAGAAAGAAGAAGAGAAGTCTGCTACCTCACTATTCTAGTATCCAATTTTTCTAAAGGTAGGGAGTATTATTTCTTTCTTATCTATGAAGAGAACTTCTGTTATTCCATTCTTTATTATTCTTTTGGAATAACCTGTATGCGCGGGCTACCCTATACTTGGTGAAATTCTTACGTTGTTCCATTCTTTATCATTACATTTGGAACATCCATGCTCATGCATTCTACGCATGGGACTGGTTCCGTCTTTATTATTACTGTTGGAATATCACATGCATGCGTTCTGTGGGACACAGTTCCATCTTTATTATTTTTACGTTGGAATATCACGTACAAGCGTTTCTGTGGGACTGGTTAAAATCTTTATTATTACATTGGAACATCTTTGTCGGTGCGAATTCACCGACTAGTTAGATTACTTATCATTACATTGGAATAACCTATATCATGCAAGTACCGCATGCATGGTGATTTCTTTTGTTATTCCATTCGTTATTATACTCAGTTGGTTAAAGTTTTGACTTCTATACTCCATGAAATTAGTGGAATATCATTGATATTTGCGCTTCATCCAATATCTTTTCATGAAAATATTCTTCTGAGCATTCTTGAATTTTACTCTACAAAGCAGTATCATGTTGACAATTTTAACGTTATCAGTTCCTGGATAAACTAATTCTTGAACTTATTTTATTGAATTCTTATGTCATTGTCATCATCCCCATGTTTATATTATGTTGAAAGTCATCTGTGGCATGTAGTGCATAGATGGACTTGGTATGATTATGACCATGGATTATTCGGTATAATCATAACCGTAATGTTACAAATGATGTGGAAAAAGTCCTCATTGGCCCATAGTGCATTGATGGACGTTTTGGTATGATTATGGCTATGGATTCTCTTTGGTAGTAGTGCAAAAGATGAATTGTTTTATGGCATGATCGGTAGTTGATGAAAACATGATTATCCTAAGTCGTAGTCGTGCATGGATAATTCGTGGTCATTGATCTTAAAGAATATCCTTGGTAGTAGTGATGGGGGTGATTGATGATGTGGATTATTTATTAAATTTGAGTCCCGTGATAAAAGTGATGAAAAACCTTTTAAATCATAGAAGATAGTAGATTTTATTCCTACTTGACTCTTCTAATGGATTGCTTGTTCATTGCAGATTAAACTTGATGTTTGTTATACTTTATCGGTTTAACAATGTTGAAGGCTAACGATAAATTATTACGCATTATCTTAGTCTTAATATTTCTTCTTTGGGCTAGTTGAGCTCACCCTTTCTTTCTTTATTCTCTTGAGGAAATGAGAAGCGGGCTGGGACTAGTCGGGAAGCAGAATGATGGTCTAGGTGGTGCATTAGTAGTCCTCACTATTCTGTGAAATAGTGTGTTAATAAATGTATTGAGGACTTATTTTGAGTTTGAATACTGTCTAGAAGACAATATTTATATTAAAACTCACAGTTTATGTTTTGTCATATTATACACGACAGTTGTATTATTAAGTTGTATTTGAATTCTGTATCATGTATCTGGCGACTCAGAATAGGTGATGTATACCTATTTTTGGGGGCGTCACAAAGATTATATAGGTAGTTCTCGTAAATATACTCAGCAAGTGGATGAGCACAACCCTGTCTTATGATGACACGAGGTTGTATGTCATTAGACATCTTGTATGATAGTGGCAAAACACCCTTCCAACGTTGGGTTCGCTTTCACCCTAGTTGATTCACCAAATATAACTACTAAATGATGACCACCGCTCTATTCCTGTTACCCCGCTCGACCCGGCTACACTCTTATTACCTGAAAGGAATTGTGAAATAGAAGGGTGAGCACAACTAGCCCAGTAAAGAATATCACGACTAAAGATAATTAAATTATCAATAACTTTCATCAATAATAAATCAGAGATTTAGAACATATAGTAGATGATAAAAATTTCAACCATAGTTGCAGCGGAACGAGCAATCCATTAGAAGAGTCAAATAGACCATAAAGTTTATTATCTTCTCTATGTTAAAAATCCACCAACAATGTTTTATCCCCGTAACATATCAATCAACAGTTCTGGTTCACAATCATATGAATAACTCATAATCATAATTGTGATTCTAAATTTCTCTTCGCATCCAGGACGAAGATAATTTTCATTTACCTGAAACATCAAATATCATGGTTATACCAAATCACAGTTCCTGTTTATAATCATACTAACAATTTCATCTTTGAACTACGGGCCAAAGATATTCAACAACATGTCATCTTTGCACTACGGGCCAAAGATATTCATCAACAATTCATCTTTGCACTACAAGCTAAAGATATTCCTCAACAGTTCATGTAAGACCCCAACTTATTATAAATAAAATCGAATTTCCTCTAATTATATTTGTGAATAATAAGGTATTAATTTGGTATAATTCTCTGGTTATGGGTGAAATGTGCAAATTTTGCAAAATATGCAAGTGGTTATAAAATAATCATTGTTGTCGGGGAATATTCATTTGGTCGTGGAATATTCTTGTTGTCGGGGAATATTAAATTACGACGCAGATAATTTGTGGGCCCATGCTTGGAATAAGCGCCGAATGAAGAAAATGACAAGTTTGAGTTTTTATAAAAATGGCGTAGTTGTTACCATTAACTTTGTTGGAATACTCGGTGGTTAAAATACGATGTCTGGCGTGGATGCGAGTATTGATGAATTATTGATCCTTACGTAAAGGCACTACTCAATAATTGTTACTGATGAGTTCTTTATTCAATATTTTATTTTATTGATTCAATAATTCTTTGCGTTGATATTTTATATTATTGTTGTTTGATAATTGTCAACGCACAATATTTCCCATTATCGGATCAATAATTCATATTATTTGAATAATATTATTAGATAGCATTATTGGCAATGTCTAGAAAGTTACATCAAGAGAGGTTTGGTCACCTAATTTGGCGCATGATAAGGAGAAATTCTTATTGAAAAGCCCCTCTTTCACAGGAGCTACTGGTTGTCATAAATGTGATTCTATAATATTATTTGTGAATAATTAATTATTGATTCATATGATAAGAAAATATTTATTTTATGTGGATATAAATGTTGGATATATTTATTGTAGTTAAAAATGAAGGAGTTAATGTTGAGGTGTTTTATCAATTATTTTTGTCGAATGGAGGTATTAAAATTAAACCCGGTGTTTTTGAGATATATTGTGTGAGTTATAATTTTTAATCCGACCGTTGGATCGTTGTAATTTTTGGATATGTTATACATATATAAGTTGAGTATATGTCCACAAATTTTGAACCGTTAAAAATGAACGTATGATTTGTTGTGAATTTTAAGAGGTGACTGATTCAGAAATTAGGTTTATAAATGATTTTGGTGGAAAATTCTAGAATTGAGTGGGCCCCACTTGTGGTTGGTGAAGAAATGTGCTGAATTTATTTCAAATGTGGTGGGTGGGAATAGTAGCAGGTAAAGCCATCAGGTTGCAGGTCAAGTCTACTAACATTTTTCTATAAATAGAGGGCTAAGTTATAATTGAAAATCACACCAGAAACAAGTTTTCTCTCTTTCTCTCTCTAGATTATTGAGTGTATTTTGTGAGTATTTAGATACTTTGTGATTTTCTATTTATCAGTGCAAGTTTCCTTGACTTTATCTAGATATTAGATCGAAATCTCGATATTTTGAGGTAAGGGATGTTATTTTCTTCATATATGATATTATTTCTTCAATATCATTATCGTCAAGTATTGATCGAATTTTATCAAATTTGAAACTTTTTGTGTCGGGGTTCTTATTCACGATATCTGACTTTATTCACGAATCGACTATTTATTTTAGAAAATGAAATTTTCTTCTTTTTGTCCAAGATGTCTAGTATGGTTACTATCTTTGATTGTATCCATGTTTTGATCTTTATTCTTGAATTTTGCTCCAAAATTGGTTATTATGGAGTATTATTAATCTTGGATAAACTGTTATACGAATCCTTACTATTTGTCCTTCTGTCACACTGGATTCGTTTTCTTTAAAATATTTTTCATCATCCTCAGTCCTAAATGATGATATTACTAAATATCTTCGGCCTGTAGTGTAAAGATAAATGATTAACTGATGAATATCTTTGGCCCGTAGTGCAAAGATGAACAGGTGTTGAGATGAACATGACCAACTGGTGATACAAATGAATATCTTTGGCCTGTAGTGCAAAGATGAATATTTAATTAAAGATGTATATTGATTGTTATTCTGAGGATAAAATATTGATGATGGATTATTAAATCTTAGAAGATAGTAGAACTCATTCTCTACTTGACTCTTCTAATGGATTCTTTCATTTTATTGCGATTGTTGATCTAAAACTTGTTGAATATTATATTTTATCGATTTTTTCCTGTTGAAGAGCGAACGATAATTTGTTGTATATTATCTTAGTCATAATATTCTTTCTTGGGCTAGTTGAGCTCACCCTTTTCCTTTTTGTTCTATTTTTTCTCGGGAGGTGAGAACATAGCGAGGAACTAATGCAGGTGCGGAGTGATGGTTCTAGAAAGATATTTTAGCAGTTCCTCACTATTTCTATAAAATAGTGTTTGAATAATTTTAACGAGGACTTATTTGAGTGTGGATATTATCTGAAGATAATATTTGTATTTAAACTCACAATATGTGTTGTCGTATTTTGCACGACAATGTATTATTGAAGTTGTAGTTGTTTTCACGTACCATGTATTTGGCGACTCAGAATGGATGTTGTATACCTATTTTGGGGGCGTCACAGTTCATATTTGCACTACAGGCCAAATATATTCATCAACAGTTCATATTTTCACTACATGTCAAATATATTAATATCTCAAAGAAATATATAATCATTTCGAGAATTTATATAAACAATTATAACCATGTTGATCATTTCACCTTTGCACTTAAGCTAAAGATATTCAATTATAAATTCAATGGTCATGATCATACCAAATCAACAATTCAACTTTGCACTTCTTGGCCCAAAGAGAACCCATAGTCGTGATCATACCAAAATCTACCCATCTTTACACTCGATTCAAAGAGAAATATCATCATTAGGGTTATAAAATGTTATATATGATAATAAAAATAATATGATCAACATATAGTTTTAATCTCAAGAGTAATATTCATAAATCAACTATAATTTGGTTAGAAAAAGAAACCAATTTTGTGCGTAAGCGATTAACTCGTGAATAGTAACCCATGAATAGTAACTCGTGAATAGTAACTCATGAATAGTAAATCTGACACAAAAAGGTAAAAATTCCACAATAAAATTCATACCAATATTTCGGTATAATGATATTGAAATAACATTTCTTAAACTTATAAACAATTTATTTTAATTGTTTACACTTTACTAAATAATACATTTAATCATTCTAAAATGCCAAACTCATAAGATTTCATCACCAATAACCAAAACCCTCATAAAAAATCTGCATATAACTCATGTATGATTCTCAAGCCATAAAATCATATTTTCCAATTTTCTTACTTCACATAACATATTTAATTCTTTTACTCATAACTAGACCATTTTCATGAAAAATACCAAATCAGTTCCAAAAATATTTCTTTTCTGGGATTTAGCAGAATATAGTCCCATATTGAACATATATTTTTCTCAGAATTTTTAAAATTCATTTACTATTTTTCATATGGCCAAAACCGCCGAATATTTAGACATTTATCATAAATTTTACTTTTATCCAAAAATTCCGAAATTCACAGAGTACACTGATATAATATAGATGTACTCCCAATAAAAAATTCATCAATTTTAGAGTTAACCACAAGGAGTTATAAGCGGTTACTTTTAAAATTGTCTTTTCCTGTAAAATTCATAACTCTTAATCTTTACATCCAAAAATCGCCATTTTTGGACACAATCAATAAAACTCATCAAATTATCATTTCAAATTTTTCCAGAATTTTTGAAGGTCTGAAAAGTTACGAAACATGAAAAACATAACAATCCATAAAATCCCTTACCTCAAAAGAGCAGTACTTCTGATTGGAATATCGGATAAAAAATCGAAGAAAACTTCCACTGAATAGCAACTCTCAAAGTATCTAAATACTTACAAAAATATGCTCGACAACATTGAGAGAGAAAACTTATGTTTCTGGTGTGATTTTCAATTCTAACCTAAGCGTCTATTTATAGGAAAATGCTAGAACGCCATAGGAGACTAAAATAATAAAATAATATTATTTTAACAAACTCTTCTACACATGCCTTAAGAAAGCCATCAGTATGCCATTCTTGAAGAAAATAATCAGCAGCCCATGTGTATTCCACCAACCAAAAAGTGGGTCCCACCCATAATTTAATAAAAATTATTTTATTTTCTAAAACTTCAATAATTCATAGAAAATAGCCCGATTATCAGAAAAATACGAATTTTATGTCCATTCTGACTGAAATCGAATTCTCTACAACTTTGCTGAAGAAAGTTTTTTCAAATTCCAGACCAAAAATATCCAAAATCCACAAACGGATGATTTTTAATACCTCAACACCGACAAAATACTGATAAAACACCTCAGCATTAATTCCTTCATTTTTATCCACATAAAAATAAATATATCCATCATTTATATTCACATAAAATAAATATTTCCTTATCATATAAATCAATAATTAATTATTCACAAATAATATTACTGAGAATCACAATAATGACAACGAGTAGGTTAAAGGAAAAGGGCTTTCCAGATAAGGATTTCTCCTTCTTGGCGGCTTAATTAGGTGACCAAAACTCTTCTTGATGTAACTTTCTAGACATTATCAATAATGCTATCTAATAATATTATTCAAATAATATGAATTATTGATCCGATAATGAGAATCTTGTGCGATGACAATTTATTGAAACAACAATAATATAAAATATCAACGCAAGCAATTATTGAATCAATAAAATAAAATATTGAGCGAGTAATTATTGTAACAATTGTTGAGTAAGGCTTTTTACGTAAGGATCAATAATTCAAAAATACTGTAGAAAAAGCAGGTAATCTTCATCGCAAGAAACACGCGTAGACATCGTATTTTTAACCACCGGAGTATTCCAACAAAGTGTTAATTCAGTAATAACTATGCCGTTATTTATAAAAAACTCAATTTTTGTCGTTTTTTCTTCATCCAAGCGGTTATTCGTTATGGGCCCCTGAAATGGTCATTTGCTGGCCGTCATGCGAATATTCTCCGAAACGAAAAGAATATTCCACGACCAAACGAATATTCCCCGACAATTGAATATTTTATAACCACTTGCGTATTTTGAAAAAAAATTCATATCTTACCCTTAACTTTAAACTTTTAACAATTTAATCATTTAATGAATTGTAATTATAAGAAAAATTGAATACTTTTATTTCATAAAATTTGGGGTCTTACAACTACCCTAAGGTAGATCCGCCCATGCCGGCAAGAAAAATTCGAAGAAAGTACTAATAATTATATCCCCCTATCTCTATATCTATATAAAAAAAAATCTAACAGGGGCAACTGCTTATGTTGCTCCCTAATAGATCTGCCCCTGCCCGTAAGTATAAGGCGTAATCATTAGGCAAATAGAGCTCAATTTTTAGTATTGTGTTGAACGGAATATTCATATATATATTTTTTTTTGATAAAGAGGAGTTTTTCCAGTAGAAATCAAACTCAAGATCTCCGAATTTACGACTTGACTTAAATTCTTTCTTAAATCACTGAGACAAGCGGTGTCTTAATATATCCATACTGACCAAACCTCTCGCGGCTCAATGATAAAAAAAATTTAGTTGTAAGGGTTGGGTACATGAGGTCTTATGATTCATTCTTATCAAAGATAAAAATGTTAAATTTCAATCAAAAATATCAAAAAAAAATATCCATATTGAAATATAGGGAGAGAATCTTATCCACCTCACAATGATATAATTGGGAGTTTGAAGGTAGCCAAATGACTTGGGAATTCCGAACAGTGTTTGGTGTCCAATACGAGGGCACGTGTCAGTAAGAATTGTTCTACCAACCGACAAACTTTTATCATTCCAACGTCCTCTACCGTACAACTACACATTTCACCGGCTACATTGCTGTTCTGTACACAATTTGACTTTGTCATTTTGTAGTTCTATTCCATTACGTATAACAAGAACCTTGAGTCAAGTCCAAACAACGCTACACCTCCAATTGACTTTTTTAAAATTAAATTAAATAATTTTAAAATTTAAAATTAATATAATAATAAATATCATAAATTATTTTAAAAATATTATTTATTATAATTTTTAATGAATAATTTTAATTTTAAAAATATTTTTAAAAATTAATAATAATCAAATAATTTAAAACGAATAGAGTAGTATTTTATTTATTTTTGATGCTCTTGTCGGTAACACAAAAATATTTATTTTGAATTTATACGGATATAAGTAACATATCTAATCATCGTCATCATTTATTTAATTCACAAACAATTTAAACTATTGTATTAAATATATTAAAACATTGTGGAGAGACGATAATTATTCTAGTAATTGAAAAAAAGTACAATAATTGTGAGTATAAAAAATATCTTTTTATTTTGTTTTCAAAATTAAATACCCAGCCCCAGCTGGCATGAGCCATTGAGCCCTCAAATATTTGCTCTTATTCATTTTATAGTGTTATAAATATTCATGTAATCATAGTGATTATACGTAGTGTATATAAATAATATTAATGTCCGAGTTAATTAAATTTGCAATAATAAATATTGTGTTTCAGTTCCTATTTAAAAAAAAAAACTTCAATTCCTGATGTTCAGAAGCTTCATCAATATAAGTTACCTACCCTCTCCCAGGTCCCAACTACAACTACCCCATCCCTTTCAATTTATTTTTTTGAAAAATTTAAATGATACTCTTTTCATCTTATAATTTTTTTTATATTTATGATATTAAAATAGACTTTTATTTAAAATTCTTCTAATATAAATAAAAATACACTATTTACAAAATTAGATCTGACTTAAATAATTATTATAAATGCATACTAGTATAAATTTTATAGTAGAAAAAATAAAGTGAAAGTCGGCGGTGTCTTAGGTATCATCTCCATAGTAAACTGTTAGTTTAATACTCGCTCCGTAGCTTATTATAAGATTTTTTAGAATTGTGCATAAATATTAAAAAAATAATTATATAACATTAAATATAATATCAAATATTTATATTGTCATTGTATTAGAAAAAGATATTATTATTTATTAAACTTGAAAATAGTGGAGAAGGCCAAATTTATATTTAATACTTAGAATAATATTAAAAATTAAACAATTAATCTTCTTTGAAATTATAAGACGTCATATATTAAAGAACAAAAAAACTTATCTACAGAGGGAGTACTACTCTCTTAGTCCTACCTCCCAGCTCAAAATAAGTCATAATTAAATTTTTAATAAAATTATTTATATTTAAATTTAAAGTTATCAAAAAATCTATCATTGAAATCAATTTTATTAATGCATTTAATACTACTTTCAACTCTAAGTATTTTTTTTATTTAAAAATCATTATAATTTCTCATCCAGTTGTATATTTTTTTTATAAATAACAAATAATATTATACTTCATAAATATGTATAAAGAATATAAATAAAAAATAATTAATATTAAGGGTAATACAAATTTTTTATTAACGTTACATTTTATATTAGTGATGTGAAAACACGGAATCTTTTTGTAATTTTATTGTTATAAATGAGAATTTTTAGTAGCAGTCGGAGTAATTTTCAACTCTAAGTATTTTTTTTATTTAAAATCATTATAATTTCTCATCCAGTTGTATATTTTTTTTGTAAATAACAAATAATATTATCAGAAGACCCCAACTTTTATAAATAAAGATGAATTTTTCTATAAATATTAATTTTGAATATTATGGAATAAATTTGATATAACGTTATAGTTGTGGGTAATATTTATAAATTTTAGAAAAAGTAAAGTTGTTATAAAATATTCGTTTGGTGGGGAATATTCTTTTGTGGGGAATATTCGTATGACTAACAACCATTTAGTGGAATACATGACGGAAGTATTGTCGTAGTTAAAAAGCACAAAATTATCTTTCTATAAAAATAACTGAAGGTATTCTAGTTAAAAGCATTGAACTACTAGGTAGTAAAAGTCGCAAATCATCGTGTAGTTGTATAAGTAGACACGATATTGATTATTGATCGCCACGAAAAAATCGGTCATCTTTCTTCATTATTCTTCGATAAAGAATTGCGATCATATCTCTTATATTATTGATTAAATTATGTAGCACAAGATCATCCTCATATAATATGTTATAGATTAAATCAATAATTGAGGCGATGATTATAAATGATTAATAATTGTTGAAAGATTAAATATGTGTTGATTAAAAATAAAATGATTTGTGGTAATATTTATTCAATCCTGATGTATATAAAAGTACTGTTATGAGGCGTTTGTGGTAAGTTTGATTATTTTTGGGGGGTATATATATATCATCATCTAAAAGTCTCTTTGTCGATAGAATTACCTTCGTCGATAGTAATTACCTGTGAATAGTAATTACCTTCGTCGATAGTAATTACCTTTACCAGAGGCGTCGAACCACTGTCGTTTCACATTCTGAGACGTCGAACCACTGTCGTTTCACATTACTGAGCGTCAAACCACATTTCTTTTCACATCGGTCAAATCGTCGCTGCCCACTGCGCTTTTCACATGGCGGTCTTTGGTAGTAAATCTTCTATAAATAGGCGCAGTCTTCATTATTTTTCACTTAATTCATTCAAGTTTATAGAGAAAGTATAGAGAGATAAGAGAGAAAGAAGAAGAGTATTTTATACACTATTCTTGCGAGTATTCAATCTCTACCAAAAAGTAAGGGTGTTATTCTTTTTTATACGTGAAGAGAAGCTGTTGTTATTCCGTTGCTTATTATTCTCATTGGAATAACTCGTATCACGTGGTTAATTCTATCTTGGTGACATTCTTCTATTATTACATTGGAACATCCGCATCACGTGTGTTTACTGTGGGACCGATTAGTTATTTATTATTACATTGGAATAACTGCTGCATGCGATGATTCATCGCATTGCGTGGTGATTTCTTTTGTTATTCCATTCTTTATTATACCTAGTTGGTTAAAACTTTGACTTATATACTCCATGAAATTAGTGGGATATCGGCGATGATATTCTTGGCTTCATCCAAAGATCCTTTCGTGAAAATATTCTTCTCAAGATTCTTGAATTTTCTTTACAAGCGTTAAAGATTACGCCGGTTTGGATGTTATTAGTTCCTAGATAAATTAATTGAACTTGTTTTATTGAATTCTTATATCATATCATCATCCCCGTGTTTGTATTATGTTGAAAGTAAATACATCTTACTTGTAGTGCGTAGATGAACTTGGTATGATTATACGAGAGCAGACTATTGATTAATCGTGATCGTAATATTACAAATGATGTGGTAAAAATCGCCGATTGGTAAAAGAGTGCGTTGATGGACGAGTTGTTGGCGTGATCATTTAATTAATGAATCACACAAATATTCTTAGTAGTAGTGCATGAATAATCGTGGTCGTGATCTTAAAGAATATCCTACTGGTAGAAAGTGATGCGGGGTGATTCGATGATGTGGAATATTTATTAAAGTTGAGTCTCCATTTATATACGATGATGAAAACCTTTTAAATCATAAAAGATAGTTGATTTTATTTTCTACTCATTTTTTTTAATGGATTCTTTGGTTCATTGTAGTTAAACTTAATATTCATTATATTTTATCGGTTTAATCATTGTTGTTTAATGATAATTTATTCTCGCATTATCTTATCGTAATATTTCTTCGAAATTTAGTTGAAATTTCACCCTTTCTTTCATTCATTATCTCTTGAAATGAGAATATAAATTTGGGACGAGTTTAAGCAGAAGAATGGTCAGGAGAATAGATTAGTAATTCTCACTATTCGTGAAATAGTGTGATAATAATCAGAATGGCGACTCTTTTGAGTTTGTATGATCTACAGTATACAATATTTGTATTCAATTCTCGCGGTTTACGTCATTCAGACATCGCACAGTTATATTAATAAGTTGTATTTAAATTACATGAGTATATATCATTCACCCAAAATAGGTGATGTACCTAATTTTGAGGACGTCACAATTATACTTCATAAATATGTATAAAGAATATAAATACAAAATAATTAATATTAAGGGTAATACAATTTTTTTTATTAACGTTACATTTTATATTAGTGATGTGAAAACACGGAATCTTTTTGTAATTTTATTGTTATAAATGAGAATTTTTTGTAGCAGTCGGAGTAATTGTTATTTATAAATAATTGATATTTTCATTAAGTAAATTTGATAATTTATTCTTCTTTTTACGTAGGAGAAAATTTTGTAAAAACTATCAAATTTACTTTATAAAATATCAATTTACTAATTATATTGCTTTTAAAAATAGCAGAAATATTTTAAAATTTATATTAATGAAACTCATAAAATTATCAAATTTACTCGTTGAAATATCAAAATTTTATTTATATTGCTTTTAAAAGTAGCCGAAACTTTTAGAAATTATATTGTAATTACCAATAATACATAGGCCGCACTATAAAAGCAACTAATCCCCTCTCCGTTTTCCAATCTGCATAGAATCATAGTTAGGGTGGGAAAACTCCCGTGTTCGTACGTGAGTGAAAAAAAATTCGTCTAAAGATTTTTGCGACATGGCGTTGCTTTCAGATCTCATCAATCTCGACCTCTCCGATTCAACGGAGAAGATTATTGCCGAGTACATATGGTGAGTTTTGGAATATGAAACTCTCATACTTTTTCTTATTTTCTTTTGGCTCCTCTGTTTTTTTGGATAACGTTACCTTCTCTGTTTACCCTGATCTTCATTTGTGCGAAGAGATATATTTGTTGTTTTTGTTTTTTCTTAATGGGTTTGTTATGGTTTGAGTAGTTGTGGATTTTGTTGGTTTGATCTAATGCTATTGCTAATATTACAAAGTGATATATAGTTCTGATATGAGATGGGTGTGTTTTCTTTTCCACTTGGTTCACCATGAGGCTCACGAGATCTTAAAATTTTCTATTTGGAGATAATATCACTTCTCACATTTAAAGGGTATTACCTACTTATTATGAAAGTGAATTTCTACTTTTGGTAATGAACCCAATTGTGTGTAAGATTGTGTTTTTGTTTCTTTGCTGGTTCCAACTTTTTGGAAGTTTGAATCTATTTTAGTTGTATTGGAGTACGGTTTTGCTGTGATTTCATAAATTACTTCCCAAAGAGTGTGCCTTTTCCTGATAATTTATCTGTCAGGCTAAACAGATCTAATTTATTTATTTTATTTTTGAAAATTTTGTTTTCACGCTCATTGTTGATATAATCCAAGTAACAATTACTGTTGGTATATGAAGAGAAAATAGTAATTGGTCCAATTCGGAAAGTATAACCCATGTATTATTTTCACTCTTAGTGCACAACTGTTACTGCACGCTGAGTACTCTTTTGAGTACTAGTATTAGTGGTGTTCTAATCAGATACGTATTGATTTTTTTCATCTGTTTGTCAAATTTAACTCAGTTCTCTTGCAATATTGATTCTGTTAACAGGATTGGTGGCTCCGGCATGGATCTCAGAAGCAAAGCAAGGGTAATGATTTTTTCCGTCTTAGTATTTTATAGTCGTGTCGTGTGATTATTATTCATTCATCTTAATCGCTCATATAAGTGGTTTTGTTTTTGCTACACAGACCCTTTCTGGGCCCGTTGACGATCCCAGCAAACTTCCCAAATGGAATTATGATGGTTCTAGCACTGGGCAAGCTCCAGGAGAAGATAGTGAAGTGATCCTATAGTAAGTTCTTTATGCCTTCATTTTGATCGGTTGCTCGTTGTTTCTATTGACGTTGTGTTGGGTATTTATGTTTGTGTGGTGATATGATGTAATCAAACAGTCCTCAAGCTATTTTCAAAGATCCATTCAGGAGGGGTAACCATATTTTGGTAAGTTCCCTTGTGTTTTAGCTTGTTTAATCTGTTTATTCACTTACATCACTAGATTTCCTAATCATATGTTGAACCCAACAATCGGTCTTATCTCTTTCTTAATTTACTTAGGTCATGTGTGATACTTACACACCAGCTGGTGAGCCAATTCCTACAAACAAGAGGTGTAATGCAGACAAGATTTTCAGCCATCCTGATGTTGCTGCTGAAGTACCCTGGTATGCAGTTGTATTCTCAATGCGTTTTTTATCCTTATCTGTTTCTGAAATTGTATTCTATTCCTGGGAATGAAGAATCGCTTAAACTTCAATATTTTATAACAGGTACGGTATTGAGCAAGAGTACACCTTGTTGAAGAAAGATGTTCACTGGCCTCTTGGCTGGCCCACTGGAGGATTTCCAGGTCCTCAGGTGAACTTTCTCATTTCTAAAGTCCAACATTTTTTTCTCTTGATCTTAATCCCACTAATGTCTTTATTCGCTACATTAGCCTACATGTTAATTAAATTACTGACAAATTCTTCTGCTATTACATCAGGGACCATACTATTGTGGTATCGGTGCCGACAAAGCCTTTGGCAGGGACATTGTTGATGCTCATTACAAAGCATGTCTCTATGCTGGCATCAACATAAGTGGAATCAATGGAGAAGTCATGCCAGGCCAAGTAAGATTGTCTCCTATATTGTTCCTCCTTTTCTACTCCGAAAATACTACTTCATAATTATCACCATCTCAATTGACATACATCGAAAAAAATAAAAATATAAGCAGGATTCAGTTGTTACTCTTCAGTAGTAATAAAACTCAGAGGCCTTTCTTCTTGCTTTTTATAGTGGGAATTTCAAGTTGGTCCTGCTGTTGGTATCTCAGCAGGAGATGAATTGTGGGTGGCTCGTTACATTCTGGAGGTACTCTTATGTTCTGTATACCTATATTTCAATAATAAGAACTACTAATAGTAGTTTTTGGTGAACTTGGCAATTGTTGTACATAATTGACTAAACACAATTGTTTTCTAACCTTTTCAACTTTTGTTGGTTTACAGAGGATCACTGAAATTGCTGGGGTGGTGGTTTCATTTGATCCCAAGCCTATCCCGGTTAGTTTTTTTTAAAAAAATTGTTGTTGCATTATCTCAAACCTGTTTATCATCATTCTTGGTTTCCTTACTGAACGAAATATTTGTGTAGTTTGGTTTCGGATTATGTGTTTGCATCCATATATATGCTGAAATTTTACTCGGAACCCTTTCTAAGCTTTCGCTGCGCATTGAGATATAATTTTTGACTGAAACAAAAAAATTATAATCAAAATGTTTTTTCAACAGGGTGATTGGAATGGAGCAGGTGCTCACACAAATTACAGGTAATGTTTAAGATATTAGACAATGCTAAAAGTTTTGATCATTTAAATTGCAGTAATTCGCTACTACGGATTTTAATTGTGACACCCTCGTTCTATAAAATATATTTTGTTGAAAATTTAAATTTGATTTCAGCACAAAGTCCATGAGGGCTGAGGGAGGCTTTGAGGTCATTAAAAAGGCTATTGAAAAGCTTGGTCTGAAGCACAAGGAACATATTGCTGCATATGGTGAAGGCAACGAGCGCCGTCTCACAGGAAGACACGAAACAGCTGACATAAACACATTCTTATGGGTAACTACTATTTTTCCCTGTTAAATAATTTGGATGGTTAAATCCTCTGGTTGTTCAATACTTAGGTTGTAGCTCTGGACTGTTGATAAATGCTCTGGTTAAGTTAAAGTATCGATCCTTTTAAATGAAGGGCCTTCACCTCTTTCACTTGAATGATAAGATTGTTCTGATTGCCGTTCCAAATGATTTTTTATATTGAGATACTACTGCTTGTGGAGGCTTTGATTCAAGCCTGATAAATTGTAATTATATCCAGAGACACGACAACCTCTTTTTTATTTTTTATTTTTTTCCAGTTTCTTACATTATTGTATTTTTCTCTTTGTTCTTTTCCTTGTTCCAATAGGGAGTTGCTAACCGAGGGGCATCCATTCGAGTGGGTAGAGACACAGAGAAAGAGGGCAAAGGGTATTTTGAGGACAGGAGGCCTGCGTCCAATATGGATCCATATGTTGTCACCTCCATGATTGCCGAGACCACACTCCTGTGGAAACCTTGAGCTAATCCCCCATTTATGCCTACAAGTGGGATTGCTGCTGCTACTTCTCAGCCAGACATCAAAGAGGGAGAGAATTGTATTTTCAGACCAACCCTTTTCGTTTCCATTTAGAGTAGTTTGTTATTGTCATCTTTGTACGGTTTCTGGGGCCTTTGTACTCCTGGTGGTAAGTCTGAGTTTGTTGCTCAGTTCTGCTAGTGTTGTTCTAATAATACGATGATTTTATTTCAAAGGTTGAAATTTATTGGTCATCATCTTGGTGTAATCTTTTTTTTTATTATTACTAAATCTACAATTTTATATTTAGTATTTCACAGTGGTTTGGCAAAGGGTATGATTTATCATTCCATTTGAATTATAAAAAAAGGCTGTTGAATATCAAGGCACTTGCTCCATCATAGTCAATTTTCAAATTAATTTACATGTGCAAATCTGTGGTGAAATACATTATCCATGTGTTGCTTGGATTTAGTCAACAGCTCGAGATTAGTTGTTATGTGAGAAGATTATCACTCATTTTTATATAATCACAACACAATTAGAGAGATTCTTTTTATAACTAAGTCAACTTATAATATAAGTACAAGTTTCGGTATATTAAGAACTTCATATTATTATATAATTTAAAATTAAAAATATATTTTAATTTTAGAATCGAGTGAATAAAATAATTTAGCACAAATAAGTAGTAATGAGATGACATATTTTATCTTTACATGCATGCTTCTTTATTCTTGTGCACATGTGACTTATGAAGGATACTTGGATCATCTTCATTACACAACCTCTCTAATTTTATTCAATACATCATGGGTTCTCATCCATAGCAATCGGTTGTTATAGCTATTATTAATTGTCTTTTTAGTAATATTAGTAATTGCTTTTTAAGTAATAATATTAGTAATTGAGTTTTTATATCTATTACTAATAATAATTGTCTTTTATTACTATTACTAATATTAATTTCGTTTTTAGTAATATTAGTGATTGTCTTTTTAGTATTAATATTAATAATTGCCTTTTTAGTAATAATATTAGTAATTGACTTTTTATAACTATTACTAATATTAATCGCGTTTTATTACTATTACTAATATTAATTTTGTTTTTAGTAATATTAGTAATTGCCTTTTTAGTATTAATATTAGTAATTGCCTTTTATTACTATTACTAATATTAATTGTCTTTTTATTACTATTACTAATATTAATTGTCTTCTTATTAGTAATACTAATATTAATTGCCTTTTAATTCTCATTTAATTAATATTAGTAATAAAAATGCAAGTAATAACACTAATATCAACCGGTTTATTTTTTTTTTAATGCCTTTAGTGTTGTCTTTAGTAATAAAAAAGGCAAGTAATAATATTATTACCAACCGCTACAAGATGTAGCGGCTTGGGTTTTTTTTTATGACTTCCGTTGTAAGAAAATTGAGAGATAGAAAGATAATATTGTAATATTAATTATCTTTTTTTGTCTTTTTAATTCTCATTTAATTAATATTAGTATTAGTAATAAAAAGGCAAGTAATTACACTATTTCCAACAAAATGGGACAACGGATGGCAAAAAAAAATAAATTATGACCAAGTCGTTACAAGTTGTAGCGGTTGGTATATAAAAAAAACTCCCTTTTTATCATTCTATTTCTCAAAAATGGGCCCACATTATAAAAAAAATATATTAAGACCAAGCCGGCTTGTAGCGGTTGGTATATAAAAAATAAATTCATTTTATATCTTTCTATCTGACAAAATAGACCCACATTAGCAAGTTATTTTGACTTTTATTAAAATAGAAGTCGTTAGAGTGTGATGTTTGGGCCGCATCAGCTTGTAGCGGCTGACAATATATTTTTTTCCATCTCAACCGTTCATTTAATTGATCTACGACTGATAAGTTGGATGCTGAAATAGTATCTATAGTAATTGGTTGCTATGAATGAGAACACATACATCATATATTTATATATGTAAATAGTATAATTAAAATCAATACATGTCAACTAATTTATTATATTGAATAACATAATTGTTTTAAAAGTGAAAGTAATCCGATACTTTTTCACCATTTGATGAACATGTGAATTTTTCATCAAAATTTTAATGGATAAAAATTCTTTTAGACTTTTAACGGTGAAAATATATTTTATGATTTTAATTTTTTTGTAGGATTGATCTTAATACCATCTATTAACAAATTTTGATTATTATTAATAAAATTATTAAGATTAAATAATTAGTGGATGAAATTGGAGAAAATGTGTAATGGAGGGAGGCAGTTTGATTTTTTGAGTAGTTGCAATATTCTAGGGGATCAACTAGTGGATTCCAAATTTCCAATGGCATCTAATGGAGTCCTACTCGTACAATCTTTACAAAAAGAAAATTGGTAATGAGCTCAGCTGCTCAGGTAACATGCATCTTACTAGGAGAAACACTAGATGAAGTGGTTCAATTATTGAAAAAAATAATAAACAAAGGTTTCTTCTTTTAAGGAATTTCTACAAGCAAAGCTAGAAACAGAGACAATCTCTCTGTGGGGTCTTTTTGCCCAAGAGTATTTATCTAATGACTTGTCTAAGATCTTGTTTTGCCAAAAAACTTTTCCTACTTACGATTACGATATTATTGTATAATTCTGGTAAAATATGATTTTGGGTTGATTTTAGTTTTTAAAATATGGTATCATATTAACTATTTTTAATATAGGTTGTATGGGTTAGAACTATATGGTTATGATTCAAAACCATATTAACCATTTTAAGATGTTTTGACTTTTAAACAAAAAATTTAAAAATTGAAATTGTGGTAGTCACAATTAAATTAATTAAGTAATAATATGATATAAAAATTATTAATATAAATAATAAAATGCTAAAAAACTATACTAATAAAATTTTAAATTGAAATTATTAATACCCAATGAAATCAGTTGTCTTTGTGCCTGCCAGAAAATCTGAATAAATAAAAATAATAATTTAATGTTTTATATAGCATGGTTTATGGTACTTCTATTTGGGCAATCTTCAAATTCAAGAGGTTGATCTGGCAAAATTATAATTATTGATGAAAATTTTGGACCGACTTTTGGTGACAGTTGTATATTCATCATTTGTTATCAATACTAATAGAAATGTTTTATAATTGTAAATCATATTAATGATTGATATTTATTATTATTTTTACAATGATATATATTTCAACAAATATTTGATAAAGTTGAATTACGATAAAATTAAATTAGGATCAATATAAAAATGTTTGTGATAAGATATAAAAAATTAAAGTGGATCTTTTTTAATTCTTACTTATCTCATGCATAGTATTTTAGAATTATAATTTGACTGAAATTTTTTACAAAATATATAACATTGTTGATGAGAAAAGAACTTTTTGATTGGGATCGGAATGAAATATGAGTTGAAAAATGGTTAACCGGTTCAGAACTATATTTATTTTAAAAAATATGGGTCAAAACTTTAACCAACTTGAATAAATAAAAATGATTAACCAACCCATTTGGTTTCAGTTAATATGGTTTGACCCAACAGTTAACTAACTATATTGTCAGGTCTACTATTGAATAGTATTCAAAAAGCCTACCGGCAGCGCCACTGTAGTAGAACGCCAGGCCCACAGTTGAGAGGGGCCCAAATTTTTTTATACACTTATGTATTTATGTGTATAAAAAAATAAACTAATAAAAAGATTTACGATATTATGCATTAAAAATGATATGTTAGAAAATATTAAATATGATAGTATAATTGATGATTTTGCATCTAAAAGTGCAACAAGAAGATATTTTAAATGATATTTTGTGGTTTAGATTTCATTGGGCAAAACTAAAGAAATACCCACTGTAGTTGGTAGGTTTTACTGATTATACCATTGAATTTAATTTTTTTAAATTACACCACTAAACTAATTATTATTTTGAAATTGGGTCATTTCGTTAAAAAAAATAAACGGACGTTAATTTTTTATCTACAAAACTAATGAATTGCCCACTGTAGTTGGCACATTTTACTGATAACACCATTGAACTTTTAATTTTTCAAATTACTCCATCAAACTAATAAAAATAATTATTTTAAATATTTTTAAAAATTATTATTATTTTAAGTAAAAAATATTAGAAACTTTTTTTTTCTTCATAAAATGAGTAGAGTTTCATAAAATATAGATTCAAACAAATTAAAGTGATTTTAAATTAAATTAATGTCTACTTAATTTTTTAACAGAATGACCCATTCTTAATTTTAGAAATTTTTAAAAAACTTAAAATAGAAATTAAAAATAAAAAATAGTAAATGATAAATAAAAAATTGATTCAATTTTTCAAAAAGAAATTAATAATTTTTATAAATAATTATTATTTTTTAAAAAATTGGAAAATTCTTCATATTTTAAAAAATGAGTAAAATTTTATAAAATAAAGATTCAAAAAAATAAACTTTATTTTTAAAAGGAAAAAAATATATATTTTTTAAAATCAATAACGTTTCATAAAATTTTAATTTTTTAAATCTATATTTTATGAAACTTTACTCATTTGATGGAAAAAAAAATTAAAATTTCTAATATTTTTACTAATAATATTAATTTTTAAAAATATTCAAAATAATCATTTTTAAATTAGTTTAATGAGTTAATTTGAAAAATTAAAAGTTCAATGGTGTAATTAGTAAAACGTGCCAACTACGGTGGGGGTAATTCATTAGTTTTGTAGATAAAAAATTAACTTCCGATTATTTTTTTTAACGGAATAACCCAATTTCAAAATAATAATTAGTTTAGTGGGGTAATTTAAAAAATTAAAAGTTCAATTGTGTAATCAGTAAAACTTGTCAACTACAGTGGGTATTTCATTAATTTTATCGATTTCATTGATATTTTTATTTTGTAGGTACATGTGATGATTATTTGCTTCGATGATATTTTAAAGTGTTCTTCCTTATCTTTTGTAAATTCTTATAATTTTAATAAAAATAATTAGTTGATAATTTATTTATTTATTAATTTAATTTATATATATAAAGGGGCACACTTGAAATTTTTTGTCCTGAACCTTAGAAAACTCAGGACCGACTCTCATAGTATTATAAGGTTGATCTACTATATTACATACATTATTAAAATATTACTAACAATAGTGATCTACGTAATTAGTAATAAAAATATTGATACATAAAATCGCAAGATATATCGTTCTTTGTGTTTAAATAGTATTAGTAAAACTTACAATTAGCTTCGAAATGTCAGGTTTCAAAAAATAAATTTACTTATCACTTTGTTCAGGATAAATTAACTTTTGGTGCCTGTACAGAGACTCAAGTTACAAGTTGGTACCCCAATTGAAAAAAAGTAACAAATTGGTATTTTTGTTATAAAAAATTTACAAGCTGGTGATTGTTGTGACGCCCCCAAAACAGGTAAATATCACCCATCTTGAGTCGCCAGATACAAGGTACTGAATACAAATATAACTTAATTATACAACAGTCATGTAAAATATGACAAAACATAGGCTGTGAGTTTTAATACAAATATTGTCATCTAGACAATATCCACACTCAATGGAGTCTTTATTACATTTATTATCACACTATTTCACAGAATAGTGAGGACTACTAATGCACCATCTAGGATCATCACTCTGTTCCCCGACTAGTCCCAGCTACGTTCTCATTTCCTGAAGAAAACAGTGAAAGAAAGGGTGAGCTCAACTAGCCCAGTTAGAAATATTATGACTAAGATAATGCAGAATAAATTATCATTAGCCTTTAACGGTGTTAAACTGATAAAATATAATAAATATCAAGTTTAACTGCAGCGGAACAAGCAATCCACTAGAAGAGTCAAGTAAGGTATAAAATCTACTATCTTCTATGATTTAAAAAGTTTTTCATCAACTTTATCGCTGAGACTCAGCTAAATAAATAAAATCGAATCATCCCTGCTCCACGGCCAATGATATTCATGTAATCATCAATGGTCATGACTATACCGAATAATTCCTGGTCATAATCATACCAACAACTGTCCACCAATGAAGTACAGGCCAATGAGGACTTTTACCACATCATTCGTCACATTACGGTCATGATTATTGTAAGACCCCAGCTTTTATAAATAAAGATGAATTTTCTATAAATATTATTTTTGAATATTATGGAATAAATTTGATATAATGTTATAGTTGTGGGTAATATTTATAAATTTTGCAAAGTAAGCAAGTTGTTATAAAATATTCTTTTTGGTGGGAATATTCTTTTTGTCTGGGAATATTCATGACGACTACTCAATCATTAGTGGACCCACAATGGAAGTATTGTTGTAGTTAGAAAATGACAAAATTATCTTTCTATAAAAATAACGGCGGAGGTGTTACCGTTAAAAGCTGTTGAACTACCTTATGGTAAAAGTACGATGAATACGCGTGGTTGTATAAGAAAGCACACGGTATTGATTATTGATGCTTACGTGAGAAGTCACTTAGCTATATCTTGAATTATTCACGATCATATCTCTTATATTATTGATTCAATTATTGTCACAAAGATCATATGTATAATATGTTATATTATTAATTGAGACGACAAGTTATAAATGATTAATAATGGTTGAAAGATTAAAAATGTGTTGATTAAAAAATAAAATGATTTGTGGTAATATTTATTCAATCCTTGATGTATATAAAGAGTCATTATGAGACGTTTGTGGTAAGTTTGATTATTTTATGGGGGGCCCATATGTCATCATCTAAGAGTCTCTTCGTAGTAATTACCTTTGTGAATAGTAATTACCTTCGTCAATAGTATTTACCTTCGTAAATAGTAATTACCTTTGTGAATAGTAATTACCTTTGTGAATAGTAATTACCTTCGTCAATAGTATTTACCTTCGTCAATAGTAATTACCTTCTTCAATAGTATTTACCTTCATCAATAGTAATTACCTTCGTCAATAAGTAATTACCCATTCATGAAATAGTAGTTGTCTCTTCAATATTACCAAGAGTCATTTTGACCCTTCGTTATACACTCAAGAGCCACCCTTAGTTTTTCTATAAATAGAAAGCTCATTCCTTCATTATTTCTTACGAATTCATTGAAACTCTAGAGAGAGAAACTATAGAGAGAAAGAAGAAAAGTATTCTGCTACTTCACTTTTCCAATATTCAGTTCTTCTAAGGTAGGGAATATTATTTGTTGTACTCGTAAAGTGTGTTATTCTTTCTTATTCATGAAGAGAACTGTTGTTATTCCATTGCTTATTATTTTATTGGAATAACCTGTATACGCGGTCTACCCTATACTTGGTGACATTCTTCTATTATTCCGTCTCTACTATTCTGTTGGAATATCCGCATCGTGTGTTTTACATAGGACTCGGTTAAATCTTTATTATTATTCGTTGGAACATCCCATCGCATGTGTTTTACACCGGACCTGGTTAAAATCTTTTTATTATTATTCTCGTTGAACATCCTATTCATGCTTTTTCTTTGGACCGGGTTCCGTTATTTATTATTCTGTTGGAATAACTCGCCTGCAAGGTCTATCGCATGCATGGTGATTTCTTTTGTTATTCCATTCTTTATTATACCCAAATTGGTTAAAACTTTGACTTCTATACTCCATGAAATTAGTAGAATATCCTTGATATTTTGCGTTTTATCCAAAGATCTTTTCATGGAAATATTCTTCCGATCATTCTTGAATTTTACTTTACAAAACAAAGATCATGTTGACAATTTGGGACGTTAATAATTCTCGGATAAAATAATTCTTGAACTTGTTTTATTCAATTCTTATATCATTGTCATCATCCTCATGTTTATATTATGTTGAAAGTCATCTCGTGCACTGTAGTGGTATGTAGATGGACTTGGTATGATTATGACCGAGAGACTATTCGGTGTAATCGCTTAATAGTAATGTTACAAATGATGTGATAAAATCCTCAAAGTGGTCGTAGTGCATTGATGGACAGTTGTTGGCATGATCATGACCATTAATGAATACATAACTATTCTCGCCCAGTAGTGCATGAATAATTGTGGTCGATACTAAAGAATATCCTTCGTAGAAGTGTAAGGGGTGATTCGATGATGTGGAATATTTATTAAAGTCGAGTCTCGCCTATAATGATGATGAAAAACCTTTTAAATCATGAAAGATAGTAGATTTTATTTTCTACTTGACTCTTTTAATGGATTCTTTGGTTCATTTGTAGTTAAACTTGATGTTCATTATATTTTATCGGTTTAACATCACAGAAGTTAATGATAATTTATTCTCGCATTATCTTAGTCATAATATTTCTTCTTGGGCTAGTTGAGCTCACCCTTTCTTTCTTTTTTCTTCGTGAAATGAGAATATAAATTGGGACTAGAGTCGGGAAGCGGAGTAATGGTCCAGAGGATAGCATTAGTAGTCCTCACTATTCTCGTGAAATAGTGTGATAATAATTGTAATGAGAACTCCTTTTGAGTTTGTATAATATCTAGTAGACAATATTTGTATTCAAACTCACAGGTTTATGTCGATTGTACACTACGCTTATATTAGTAAGTTGTATTTAAATTCTGTACCATGTATCTGACTACCCAAGATGGGTGATGTATACCTAATTTTGGGGGCGTCACAATTATACCGAATAATCTCTGGTCATAATCATACCAAGTCCATCTATGCACGTAAGCCAAAGATGACTTTCAACATAATATAAGCATGAGGACGATGACAATTTAATAAAACAAGTTCAAGAATAAATTTTAAAGATTTATAAGTTAATTTATCCCGAACTCAATAACGCCCAAATTGTCAACACGATCTTCGCTTCTGCAAAGAAAATTCAAGAATGCTCGGAAGAATATTTTCATGAAAAGATATCTTTGGATGAAGCGCAAATATCAAGGATATTCCACTAATTTCATGGAGTATAGAAGCCAAAGCTTTAACCAACCGAGTATAATAGAATATATGAAATTGCAAATGGATTTTTCACCGCCATGCAGTAATCCACGTAGATGCATCATTTCCATAATTTAATAAGGAATGAATACAAAGGATCATTCACCATGCATGTGGTAATCCACATAGTACAAAGTTATTCCAAATGTAATAATAAAGAATGGAATAATGAAGGATTCACCATGCGTGCAATAGATCGCATGCATGTGTTATTCCGCAGTAATAATAAATAATGGAATCAGTCCCGCCAGAACGCACGCATGTGATATTAAACGTAATAATAAATAATTGAACCAGTCCCGCCGTAAATGCACGCATGTGATATTTCACGTAATAATAAATAATGGAACTGTGTCCGGCGTAAACGCATATGCGATAGGATATTCCAAATGTAATAATAAAGAACGGAATATTAGAAGAATTTCACCATATATGCAGATTGCGATAAACAAAGTTATTCCAATGTAATAATAAGAATGGAATAATGAAGAATTTCACCATATATGCGGTAGATTGATATACAAAAGTTATTCCAACATAATAATAAAGAATGGAATAATGAAGTTCTTTTCTCGAATAAGAAAGAAAGAATACCCTTCATAAAGTACAACAAATAATATCCCCTACCTTAGAAGAAACCGGATATTGGAGTAGTGAAGTAGCAGAATACTTTTTTTTTTTCTCTATACTTTCTCTCTCTAGAGTTTCAGTGAATTCGTAAGAAATAATGAAGGAATGAGCTTCTATTTATAGGAGAATGGACCTGAATAAGTAACAATTTCATGAACGGTCCATATTGATTTACTTTTAAACGGACTATCCATATTGGTTTACTATTAAAACTTAAAGCAACGGTCCATCTTGATTTCATTATTAAAACTTTAAACCAAATGATCCATATTGATTTACTATTATAACTTTCCACCACCATCCATATTGATTTACTTATTATATCTTCAACCAACTGATTCGAAAAATTAAAGACATCTCCTCATGGAATAATATTGTATCCAAAAATGATTTGGACCGAAAAGAAATATATCTTACGGGTGAATAGTACCCCGTAAATAGTAACTCATGAATAGTAACTCGTAAATAGTAACTCGTGAATAGTAACTCATGAATAGTACTCCGACACGAAAAGTGCCCCGAATACCCGATTAAACAATCTAACCTCCAGACATCAATTATTATCGAAACAAATGTAAGACCCCGAATTTTATGAAATAAAAGTATTCAATTTTTCTATTTACTAAATGGTTAAATTGATAACAAGTTAAAGTTAAGGGTAATATATGAAATTTTTCAAAATACGCAAGTGGTTATAAAATACTCATTGTGAAAATAATATGCACACAAGCCAATCATGTTTGATGATAAAGCATATACTTTGTAACAATCTTATTCATTTATTAATAAAAGTATTAATTTATTAAAGGCTTTTAATTATCTACATGATTCTGCTTTTTATAATATGTGATAAACCCATAGTTTTAAGCAATGCTTTTAGAATAATGATGATGATCATTCTAATGAGATCTAAATTCTTAGAAAGCTTAAAACTAAAATAGTTCCCAATCATTGGATTACTAAATTGGGGATTAGTGAATCCGGATAGATTGGTACATACGTTGCTCTTTTCATTGGATGAGGATGATTGATCTCATGATCATTTGTGTGGAGACACTAAAAGCAAGTATGTAGGTGCTTATTAGAGAATAAGTTCATCGAAGCATTGGCTCGCTAAGGAATACCTAATGGAGTTTTACTTTTGTCAATAGGAATTCTGTAGTGATAAAAGACAAGTGATCCTTGGACTTGAGATCATCATAGTATCTTGTGTATGATGAGTTATACTTTGACTTATTCCTTAAGACCCTTAGGGTATATCAAAGGGTATGCTTGGGTATAATGAGTTGTATATGGAGATAATGTATGATCAATAAAGAATCTACCACTTCTATTAAAAGAAGAGAAATGTCCTATGTGATTCGATAAATGACAACCCAATTGTCCTTGGGGTTAAGCGAATGAAATTAGAAAGGAGTTTCTAATTTGCATTATTTGGAGTTGTGCATTTAAGAGTCGAAATACATATAATTAAATAAAATAAGACTTGACAAGAATTCCAATGTCTTATATTTAATTGGGACATCAGTATGGTGGAAGGATTGAATTGTCACGGTAACTATTTACTCAAAGGTTCTTTTATGATTAATGTTGAAATCTATATTATCCGGAAAGTCGTTGATCGCTAGGAGGCTTATCCCTATTGTAGAATAAATATTATTTATTTAAATAAATTAATTTTTTAATTTATTTATTTAAATAAGATTAGAATTGTTCTAATTGATTTATTCACAATAGGTTTAATATGGAGAATCTAAAGGGTCACACCATAAAAGGAAGAATAATTATTTAAGAAGTTAATGGCATAATCGTAATAATATGTTAAGTATATTTAATTTAATCTATGGTGATAGAATAAATTAAATAGCTTAATATTTATTATTTAATATTTTAGAAATATTAAATATAAATTAATAAGAAGAGTCTTATTAATATTATTACAATTATTATTATTTTAATTTCTAAAAGAGTTTATGAATTAATTTAATATAAGTACTCTCATTTATTCCTAATAGGATTAGGAGGAAAATTAATTAAAGGAAGTTTAATTAATTATCCCTAATAAGATTAGGGAGCTTAATTAATTAAAAGAATTTAATTAATTAAATAAAACCCAATTCCTTAATTGTTAAGGTGGGTTGCACACATCTATAAATAAGAGGAGTCTTATTATGGGTGGTGTGGTTATTGACTTTTACAATGCATATAATTCCAATTTGTTTGAGAAAGACGTTCTTTTCTATGAGATAGAAAACTAGGGTCGAGCCAATACCCTTCTTCTTTGAAAATTCTTTTTCCTTGGTGGATCACCCTCTGAGGCCAAACATTTGGGTGGCTAACGTTGATCAAAGGAAGGAACCAAACCCGGTGGATTCAAGTTGAACGCGAAAAGAATGGAGGTGAACTTGTACACGAGAAGCCTCGGATCTTCAAGGGTATGATTCTTGTTCTTCAATTTTTCGTTTAATTAATAATTGTGCATAAAGGGTGATCCGGGTATATGGTTTGTAAAATTTTTAAACTCTGATTTTACATGTTTCCGCTTATTTTATACAATTTGATTGTGTTCATGAATATTACAAACCCTAACACATTGTTGTTTGGGAATATTCGTTTCAGTCATGGAATATTCTTTCCGTCGGAAATATTCGCATTTATTGCCATGTAGCCCATTGTGGGCCCTATAACGGATAATCATCGAATAAAGAAAAACGACAAAATTGAGTTTTTTATAAATAATGGCGTAGTTATTACTGCTAACTTGTTGAATATCTTATGGTTAAAATACTGATGAATGGCGTTATCGCACAGATAGTACGGTGTTACAGATTGATAAAGATTTTTGAATTATTGATTCTTACGTAAGAAGGCACTTTACTAATAATTGTTACAAAGTAATTATCGCTCAATATTTTATTGATTCAATAATTGTTGCGTTGATATTTTATATTATTGTTGCTCAATAATTTTTTCGCATAATATCTCCATTATCAGATCAATAATTCATATTATTTGAATAATATTATTAGATAGCATTATTGACAATGTCTAGAAAGTTCTGTCGAGGAGAGGTTTGGTCACCTAATCAAGGCCAAAGAAGGAGAAATTCTTATTGGAAAGCCCCCTCTTTTCTGGGAACTGCCTGGTTGTAATAATTGTGATTCTGTAATATTATTTGTGAATAATTAATTATTGATTTATATGATAAGGAAATATTTATTTGATGTGGATATAAATGATGGATTTATTTATGTGGTTATAAATGAAGGAGTTAATGTTGAGGTGTTTTATCAAGTATTTTATCGGATTGGAGGTATTAAAAGATCAAATCAATTGTTCTTACAAACTTTTATGTGTGAGTTATAATATTTATTAAATAGTTAGATCGTTGTGATTTTTGGATATGTTATACATATATAAGTTGAGTATATGTTCAAAATTTTGAACCGTTAAAAATGAACGAATGATTTGTTATGAATTTTAAGAGGTGACTGATTCGGAAATTAGGTTTATAAATAATTTTGGTAGAAAATTCTAGAAATGGGTGGGCCCCACTTTTGGTTATTGGGGAAGATGGCTAATTTTTGGTGGGTGGAATAGTAGCAGGTAAAGCCATTATGTAGCGTGTCAAGTCGCTTTGACGTCTTAACATTTTTCTCCTATAAATAGAGGGCTAAGTTAGAATTGAAAATCACACCGTAATTCATAAGTTTTCTTTTTTCTCTAGATTATCGAGTGTATTTTGTGAGTATTTAGATACTTGGTGAGTTGTTATTCATCAGTGCAAGTTTTCTTCAGCGTCATATCCGATATCCAGTCACAAATACTGCTCTTTTGAGGTACGAGATAGTAAGGGATATTAAGGGATGTTATATTCTTCATAATGATGTTATTCTTTCAATATCATTATACTGAAATATTGGTATGGATTTTGTTGTGGAATTTCTACCTTTTTGTGTCGGGTTTACTATTCATGAGTTACTATTCACGAGTTACTATTCATGACAAAATTGGTTTATTTTTCTTACCAAATTATAGTTGATTTATGAATATTACTCTTGAGATTAAAATCTATATGTTGATTATATTGTTTTTATTATTATATATAACATTTTTATAATCCTGGTGAAGAAATTTCTCTTTGACTTAAGTGTAAAGATGGGTAGATTATTGGTATGATCATGACTATGGGTTCTCTTTGGCCAGTAGTGCAATGTTGAATCGTTGACTGGTATGATCATGACTATTGAATTTACAATTGAATATTTTTAGGTTAAGTGCAAAGGTGAATTGATCAACATGGTTATAATTATTGGTTATATAAATTTTGAAATGATTATATATTTCTTAGAGATATTAATATATTTGGCCTGTAGTGCAAAGATGATATGTTGTTGAATATCTTTGGCCCGTAGTGCAAAGATGACCTGTTGTTGAATATCTTTGGCCTGTAGTGCAAAGATGGTCTGTTGATGAATATCTTTGGCCCGTTGTGTAAAGATGAAATTGTTAGTATGATTATAAATATGAACTGTGATTTGATATAACCATGATCTTTGATGTTTCAGGTAAAGACATGTGATAAAAATTATCTTCGTATTGGGTGCGAAGAGGAATTTAGAATCATAATTATTATTATGAGTTATTCATATAATTGTGGAAAGAAACTGTTGAGTGATGCTACAGGGATAAAACACTGTTGGTGGACTTTTAATGTGGAGAAGATAGTAGACTTTATGGTCTATTTGACTCTTCTAATGGATTGCTCGTTCCGCTGCAACTATGGTTGAATTTTTTTTATCATCTACCATATGTTCTAAATCTCTGATTTTATATTGATGAAGGCTATTGATAATTTAATCATATTTAGTCATGATATTCTTTACTGAGCTAGTTGTGCTCACCCTTTTGCTTCACAATTCCTTTCAGGTAATAAGAGTGTAGCTGCGTCGAGCGGGGGTAACAGGGGAATAGAACGGTGGTCATCATTTAGTAGTTATATTTGGTGAATAATATAGGGTGAGGTGAACCCAACGTTGGAAGGGTGTTTTGCCACTATCATACAAGATGTCTAATGACATACAACCTAGTGTCATCATAAGACAGGGTTGTGCTAATCCACTTGTTGAGTATATCCACGAGCACAACCTATATAATCTTGGTGTTTGGTTGAAGTATAACTCTCAATTAGAGACAGTGGAGATAATGATATGTCAAGAGAAGACTCACCATCTGAAAGAATATGATAGTAATCTTCTCGTTTTTCTTTGGGGTCTATTGGGTCAACCAAGGATAATTACGTGGACATATGATATATATCATAACCTAGCACGCATGGCCTCCCGTATGTACGAAAGGTTTCTTGAGCACTTCCCAAAGATTTTAATTTCTAAAACAGGTTTTGACTATACCTTTATGTAAGATGTCATGGTGACGTCTTTACCCAAGTTGGTGTCAAGAGTCACAGTTGATATATATATTTGTATCAAAACTCACAACATACATGAAGTTGTTGTATTTTGCACGACAATTGTTGTAATAAAGTTGTAGTTGTTTTCTGTACCATGTATTTGGCGACTTAGAATAGTTTGGATGGAATGGACCTGTTTTGGGGTTGTCACAGTTGGTATCAGAGCTATAAGTAAAGAGCCCCGAGCCTCTTGCTGGTGACTTCCTGTTAATGGGGGATGCACCGAAGCCGGACTCTCCGTGGGGATGCCGATTCATGATGGCAAACCGACAGTATCAATGTGAGGTGCTGACACAAGTTGGTGTCCAGAGTCACAGTTGGTATCAGAGCTTAGGAATATGATCTTTAGCGGAGATCGGGGAATAGAACTAGGAGGGTAGAGATGAGTAAATCCTTTTCTAGTGTGTCATGATATTCTTTACTGAGCTAGTTGTGCTCACCCTTTTGCTTCACAATTCCTTTTAGGTAATAAAAAGTGTATTTGGGACAAGCGGGGAATAATGAGGGAATAGAAGCATTGGTCTATAGATGTTGAGGTGAGGTGAATTTAACTTGGAAGGGTGTTTTGCCACTATCATACAAGATGTCTAATGACATACAACCTCGTGTCATCATAAAGAGCGAGGTTGTACTCATCCACTCTGCCGAGTATATTTACAAGCACTAACTATATAATCTTGGTGTTTGTTTGGAGTATAATACCCAATTAGAGACAGTGGAGATAATGATATGTCAAGAGAAGACTCACCATTGGGAAGAATATGATAGTAATATTCTCTTTTTTTTGGGGGTCTATTAATCAACCAAGGATAATTCGTGGTCATATGATATCTATCATAACCTGTAAGCATGGCCTCTCGTATACGAAGGTTTTCTTGAGCACTTCCCAAAGATTCTAATTTCTAAAACGTTTTTGACTATACCTTTATGTAAGATGTCATGGTGACGTCTTTACCCAAGTTGGTGTCAAGAGTCACGCTTGATATATATATTTGTATCAAAACTCACAACACATGAGTTGTTGTATTTTGCGACGACAATTGTTGTAATAAAGTTGTAGTTATTTTCTGAACCATGTATTTAGCGACTCAGAATAGGTTGGATGGAATGTACCTGTTTTGGGGTTGTCACAGTTGTCGATTTCCACTAACACAAATAATTCCAACACAATGGAACTATAAAATTCATCTTTAATCAACACGAACTTATTCATCATTAATATTATAATTCACAATATTTAACAAACCGTGTCGATTCGCAGGAAAGAGGGGCTTTTCGATAAGGATTTCTCCTTATTGGAGCGCAATTAGGTGACCAAACCTCTCCTCGATGTAACTTCAGACATTATCAATATTGCAAATAATAATATGAATAATTTTGTTTAACTCTATTATTGATTTAATAATATAACATATTATACGAGATGATCTTCGTAATAATAATTGAATCAATAATATGAGAGATATAATGCAGCAATTACTGTAGAAATAATTGAGTATAACCGAGTGACGTATCACGTAAGCATAAATAATCAATACCGTGCTTGCTACTACGCAACCACGCCAGACATCGCATTACTTTTACTACCGGGTAGTTCAACAGTTTTAACGGTAACACCTCCGCCATTATTTTTATAGAAAGATAATTTTGTCGTTTTTTAACTACGACAATACTTTTGTTGTGGGGTCCACCAATGATTGTGCCGTCATACAATATTCCTTGTTAAAACGAATATTCCCTGACCAATCGAATATTATATAATCACTTGCTTACTTTGCAAAATTTATAAATACTATCCACAATTATAACATTATATCAAATCCATACCATAATATTCACAAAATTATTTTGAGAAAATAAAATATTTATTCATAAAATCTGGGGTCTCACAATTGTACTTGAATATTTATGTAAAATCGTTAAATATAACTAACGGAGATGACATAAAAGTCTTAGTAGGCTAACAAATCCTACGTGGATAATGACATTTGTATATGAGACTTATCAGAGGTCGAAAGATAATGAAAATATGGGAAACAATTGTTGTCTCCTTCATCCTAACTAGAGTAGGGTGGGTAACCCAGTAAAAACCTATCAAAACAGGACTTGTATTAGAACCGAACCATGCATCAAATTACTCAAATTTTGGTACCGATATCAAAACCGGTTGTCTTAAGATATCTAACTCTGTGACAACCGCAAAATAAGTCCATTCCATCCAACCCATTCTGAGTCGCCAAATACATGGTACAGAAAACAACTACAACTTTATTACAACAATTGTCGTGCAAAATACAACAACACATATGCTGTGAGTTTGGATACAAATATATACCAACTATAACTCTGGACACCAACATCGGATAGCACGTTACAATGACACCTTACATAAAGGTATAGTCAAAAACTGTTTTAGAAATTAGAATCTTTGGGAAGTGCTCAAGGAAACCTTCGTACATGGGAGGCCATGCTTCTATGTTATGATAGATATCATATGGCCACAGAATTATCCTTGGTTGATCCAATAGACCCCAAAGAAAAACGAGAAGATTACTATCATATTCTTCCCAATGATGAGTCTTCTCTTGACATATCATTATCCCCACTGTCTCAAATTGGGTATTATACTCCAAACAAACACCAAGATTATATATGTAGTGCTTGTAAATATACTCAGCAAGTGGATGAGTACAACCCTGTCTTATGATGACACGAGGTTGTATGTCATTAGACATCTTGTATGATAGTGACAAAACACCCTTCCTAGTTAAATTCACCTCACCCTCAACATCTATAGACCACCGTTCTATTTCCCTGTTATTCCCCGCTTGTCCCGGCTACACTTTTATTACCGAAAGGAATTGTGAAGCAAAAGGGTGAGCACAACTAGCTCAGTAAAAAATATCATGACTAAAGATAAATAAATTATCAATAGCCTTCAACAGTAATAAATCAGAGATTTCGAACATATGATAGATGATAAAACTTTTCAACCATAGTTGCAGCGGAACGAACAATCCATTAGAAGAGTCAAATAGACCATAAAATCTATTATCTTCTCCATGTTAAAAGTCCATCAACAATGATTTATTCCTGTAACATTAATCAATAATTCTCGCATCACAATCACGCCGTATAACTCATAATCGTAATTGTAGTTCTAAATTCCTTTCCTCATCCAGACAAAGTTAATTTTCATCACTGAAACATCAAAGATCATGGTTATACCAAATCACGCCTCGCTCATAATCATATCGATAAATTCATCTTTGCACTACGGGCCAAAGATATACATCAACAGTTCATCTTTGCACTACTGACCAAAGATATTCAACAACATGTCATCTTTGCACTACAGGCCAAAGATATTCATCAGTTGGTCATGTTCATCTAAACACATGTTCATCTTCGCACTACGGGCCAAAGATATTAATCAGAAATCATTCATCTTTGCACTACAGGCCAAAGATATTCAGTTATATCATCATTTAGGACTGAGGATGATGAAAAATATTTTAAGAAAACGAATCCAATGAAATAAAATAATAAATATTAAGGATTCGTACTTTAGCTATTCCATGTCCAAAAATAGATCATAAATAATCATAGTGGAATAAAATTCAAGAATGATCAAAACATGGATACAATCAAAGCTAGTATCCATAATAGATATTTTGGACGAAAAATAAAAATTTAATTTTTCTGTGAATAGTGCCGTATTCGTGAATAGTGTCGTATACGTGAATAGTGCCGTATACGTGAATAGTAACTCCGACACCAAAAGATAGAAATTTCACAAAAAAAACATCATCATGCTTCGTGAATAGTACTCGTGAATAAGAACTCGTGAATAGTAACTCATGAATAAGAACTCATGAATAGTAAACTCGTGAATAGCTCAAGAAGAAATATTATGACTAAGATAATGCGTAATAAATTATCATTAGCCTCACAACAAATGTTAAACCGATAAAATATAATGAACATCAAGTTTAACTACAGTGAACCTCGTAATCCATTAAAAGAGTCAAATAGAAAATAAAATCTACTATCTTTTATGATTTTAAAAGGTTTTTCATCATCGTTATAATTTGAGACTCAAACTTTAATAAATATTCCACATCATCGAATCACCCCCGCACTACGGCCAAGGATATTCTTTAGTATCACGACCACAATTATTCATGCCATTACGGGCCAAGAATATTTGTGTATTCATTAATGGTCATGATTATGCCAACAATCGCCCATCAATGCACTACGGCCACATCGAGGATTTTACCACATCATTTGTAACATTACGATCATGATTACACAGAATAGTCTCTCGGTCATAATCATACCAAGTCCATCTATGCACTATGTGCCACAGATGACTTTCAACATAATATAAACATGAGGATGATGACAATGATATAAGAATTCAATAAAACAAGTTCAAGAATTATTTTATCCGTGAATTATTAACGCCCAAATTGTCAACATGATATGTTTTTGTAGAGTAAAATTCAAGAATGATCGGAAGAATATTTCCATGAAAAGATATTGGATAAAACGCAAATATCAAGGATATTCTACTAATTTCATGGAGTATGTAAGTCAAAGTTTTAACCAATTGGGTATAATAAAGAATGGAATAACAAAAGAAATCACCATGCATGCGATAGATCAAGACAGGCAAAAGTTATTCTAATGAGAATAATAAATAACGAAACCAGTCCCGCCAGAAAAACGCATGCATAACCACGATATTCCAATGTAATAATAAAGAATGGAACCGGTCCGGCAGTAAAACACATGTAGATAGGATGTTCAAACAGTAATAATAATAAAGACGGAACCAGTCCTAGTAGAACATGTGTATATGATGTTCCAATGAGAATAATAGAAGAATGTCACCAAGTATAGGTAAACCGCGTATACAAAGTTATTCCAATGAGAATAATAAGCAATGGAATAACAATGATTATCTTCATGAATAAGAAAGAATAACACCCCTTACTTTTAGTAGGAGATTGAATACTGCAGTAGTGTAGTAACAAAATACTCTTCTTCTTTCTCTCTTATTCTCTCTATACTTTCTCTCTCTATAGCTCGAATGAATTCGTGAGAAATAATGAAGCACTAGGCCTCTATTTATAGAAGATTTCTAGCTTAGCACCTGTCATATGAAAAGGCAAGTGGGTTGACGACTGGTGATGTGAAAAGAAAAGTGGTTTGACGCCTGTAATGTGAAACGACAAGTGGTTCGACGCTTGTAATGTGAAACGACAAGTGGTTCGACGCCTGTAATGTGAAACGACAAGTGGTTCGACGCCTGTAATGTGAAACGACAAGTGGTTCGACGTCTGGTAAAGGTAATTACTATTTACGAAGGTAATTACTATTCACAAAGGTAATTACTATTGACGATGGTAATTACTATCGACGAAGAGACTCTTAGATGATGACATATGGGCCCCCATAAAATAATCAAACTTACCACAAACGCGTCATAATGCAGACTCTTTATATACATCAAGGATTGAATAAATATTACCACAAATCATTTTATTTTTAATCAACACATATTTAATCTTTCAACAATTATTAATCATTTATAACTTGTCGTCTCAATTATTGATTTAATACTATAACATATTATCTGAGATGATCTTTGTGACAATAATTGAATTAATAATATAAGAGATATGATGCAAAGAATTATCAGTAGTAATAATTGAGCATAATTTGAGTGACTTCTCACGTAAAGATCAATAATCAATATCGCGCGCTACTTATACAACTACGCCGTAGACATCACTTTTTTTTACTACCTGGGTAGTTCAATGCTTTTAACGGCAACACCTCTGTCGTTATTTTTATAAAAAGATAATTTTGTCGCTTTTAACTACGATAATACTTCCATTGTGGGGTCCACTAATGATTGAGTAAGTCATTTAATATTCTCCAACAAAAAAAGAATATTCCCCACCAAACTAATATTTTATAACAACTTGCTTACTTTGCAAAATTTATAAATATTACCCACAACTATAACATTATATCAAATTTATTCCATAATATTTAAAATAATATTTATAGAAAATTCATCTTTATTTATAAAAGTTGGGGTCTTACAAATAATATCATTTATGAAGAAAATAATCTCCATTACCTCAGAAAGAATAGTACTTCTAACTGAAATACTGGATATATTGCTAAAAGAACTTGCACCGTATAGCAATACTCGAAGTACTAAAATACTCACAAAAATACTCTCGATATATAAAGAGAGAAAGAGAGAGAAATCTTTAATTTTTGGTGTGATTTTCAATTCTAACCTAAGCACCCTATTTATAGGAAATTGCTTAGAACACCAAAGCAGAAAATTTAATATAATAATAATATATTATATATAAATTCCTACGCACACATTCAAGGATCTAAATTCAGCCATGCTTAACAACAAGTGGGTCCCACCAACCACAAAAAACATGTTTTAAATAATTTTTGTAATAAAATAAATTCAGACCCAATATTCCGGAACTTCAATAATTCATAATAAATAGTCCTTTTATTAGAAAATTCGAATCTCGAGAGTTTTTATAGGCAATTCAATTCTCTACAACTTTGCAGAAGAAAGTTTTTCCAAATTCCAAACAAAAATTGACCGAAATCTACATACGGACGATTTTAAAGGCTATAATCAAATTTCAGTCAAGAAATGGGTCCACCAACATGTTTAACATGTTTTAAACAACTTTTGCAACAAAAATACTCTTCCTCCTCATATACTCATTTATCCCACATTCATTAGAAAAATATCACCATTATTATATTATAATAATATAATAAAATATTATTTTATCAAAAAAGATAAAATATCGATTTTCAACAATTGTCACTTTAAAAATTTTCTCCATCTATATCCACATAAAATGAATATTTTCTTCATCATATAAATCAATAATTAATTATTCACAAATAATATTCTAGAATCACAATAATGACAACCAGTAGCTCCTGTGAAAGAAGGGCTTTAAATAAGAATTTCACCTTCTTCTGCCAAGCAATTAGGTGACCAAACCTCCTTAGATGTAACTTTCTAGACATTGCCAATAATTTTTCTAATAATATTATTTAGATAATATAAATTATTGATTCGATAATGGAAAATCTTGTGTAGAAATGACAATTATTAAAACAACAATAATATAAAATATCAACGCAAAGCAATTATTGAATCAATAAAATAATCGAATAAAGAATTATCGTAATAATTATTTAGTGGTGCCTTCTTACGTAAGAATCAATAATTCAACAATGCATGTAAAACCGTGTGCTACTTTGCAACAACAACCAGATTATTTTTACTTTACCCACCGGGTATTCCAACCAGAATAACGATTACTGCAGTTATTTATAAAAACTCAAATTTGTCGTTTTCTTTATCCGACAGTTATCCGTTATGGGGCCCACAAATGGTAATACCGCCAGTGCATTTAATATTCCCCAACAGAAAGAATATTCCACGTCCAAACGAATATTCCCCGACAGAAAGAATATTTTATAACCACTTACATATTTTGAAAAAAAATTCATATATCACCCTTAACTTTAACTTTTATCAATTTAAGCATTTACTGAATTGTAATTATAAGAAAAATTGAATACTCTTATTTCATAAAATTCGGGGTCTTACAATCTCCCCTCCTTATGAAATTTCGTCCCCCAAATTTACGTACCTGGTATTTCGAAAAGTTGAGAATACCTTGCTTTCATTTCAGATTATATCTCCCGGGTCATCATGATTTCTCCATTGCTCATCTCCCGTGATAACTTCATTTGGGTTCCTCACTTGTTAGGAAGTCATGACAATCGCTATCCCTCAAACTACTCGGCTTTGACTTGTCTGGGGTAGCATTTGGCGTCATCACTACCGTTGGAACATAATTTTCAACAGGGCATATTCCTCCCTCAACTGCCTCTTCGTACTCCTGATTCATGATCTGAATCATCAATCTTCGATCCATATCAAATTCAGTTGATACCGCATGTGGTAATTCAAAACTCGATGTTGGGTTCTCCCAATTATTTTCCAAAAAGAGAAATTCATATCATCTATTTTAGTCTTCTTAGATCGGACATCTCTTTCCACAATATCCACGTGTCGTGTGGCTTTTACCCATGCATCACTCATTCTTACTCGTTCAGTTTTTTCTTCTTTCAGCTCAGATTCCATCTTTATCATCTTACACTATGCCAAAGAATGCTTCTGTTCAAGCATCACATATCGGGTAATATAAGCTTGAATTGTTGCATCCTTTTGTTCCACGACCGCCTGTCATTCTTCAGCCTGCTCTTCTAACTCATGAATATGATTTTGAAATTCTACATTTTGATCATATAATACCTCTAATAAACTCTCCTCAGGTACCTCTTCTTCCTCTTTTCCTCACTCTCATTTGTTACCTCTGCACTACTATTTAAGGGTGCAACTATCAATTCTTCACTCACCACATGGATATCTCTAATTCTTCTTGATCTCGACATCACATTATCATGGTTAGTGATTAAAGGTATCCCACACGTCTCATTCACTCCATTGTTAGCATTCTCAATTTGCCATTCTCAAATATCGCCATAAAACAAGGGTTAATTAAGCAAATTAACATATCACATAATATCAGAGATATTATGACCGACCAATAATTAAGCTTAGGTATTACACACTAGCGAAGGATTTACTCATCTCTCCTCCTAGTTATATTCCCCGATCTCCGCCAGAGACCATATCCCTAAGCTCGATACCAACTGTGATAACCCCAAAATAGGTCCGTTCCATCCAACCCATTCGAGTCGCCAAATACATGGTATGAGAAAACAATTACAACTTTATTACAACAATTGTCAGGCAAAATACAACAACACATATCTTTGTGAGTTTGGATACAAATATATACCAATCTGTAACTCGTGACACCAACCTTGGATAAGACGTCACAATGACACCTTACATAAAGGTATAGTCAAAACCTGCTTTTTTAGAAATTAGAATCTTTGGGAAGTGCTCAAGGAAACATTCGTATATGGGAGGCCATGCTTCTAGGTTATGATAGATATCATATGGCCACGTAATTATCCTTGGTCAATCTAATAGAACCCCAAAAAATGAGAATATTACTATCATATTCTTCCCAATGGTGAGTATTCTCTTGACATATCATTATCTCCACTTTGTCTCTAATTGGGTATTATACTCCAAACAAACACCAAGATTATATAGTTAGTGCTTGTAAATATACTCACAAGTGGATGAGTACAACCTCGTCTTATGATGACATGAGGTTGTATGTCATTAGACATCTTGTATGATAGTGGCAAAACACCCTTCCAAGTTAAATTCACCTCACCCTCAACATCTATAGACCACCGTTCTATTCCTCTGTTATCCCTCGCTTGTCCCAGCTACACTTTTATTACCTAAAAGGAATTGTGAAGCAAAAGGGTGAGCACAACTAGCTCAGTAAAGAATATCATGACTAAAGATAAATAAATTATCAATAACCTTCAACAGTAATAAATCAGAGATTTAGAACATATGGTAGATGATAAAACTTTTCAACCATAGTTGCAGCGGAACGAGCAATCCATTAGAAGAGTAAAATAGACCATAAAATCTATTATCTTCTCTATGTTAAAAGTCAATCAACAATGTTTTATCCCTGTAACATTAATCAATAATTCCTGTCCAAAATCACGTGTATAACTCATAATCGTAATTGTAGTTCTAAATTCCTTTCCTCATCCAGGACAAAGTTAATTTTCATCACCTGAAACATCAAAGATCATGGTTATACCAAATCACAGTTCCTGTTCATAATCATACTGATAAATTCATCTTCGCACTACGGCCAAAGATATTCATCATCAACGATTCATCTTTGCACTCAATCTGACCAAAGATATTCAACAACATGTCATCTTTGCACTACAGGCCAAAGATATTCATCAGTTGGTCATGTTCATCTAAACACATGTTCATCTTCGCACTACGGGCCAAAGATATTCATCAGAAATCATTCATCTTTGCACTACAGGCCAAAGATATTCAGTTATAACATCATTTAGGATTGAGGATGATGAAAAATATTTTAAGAAAACGAATCCAGTGAAACAAAATAATAAATATTAAGGATTCGTACTTCAGCTATTCCATGTCCAAAAATACATCATAAATAATTATAGTGGAATAAAATTCAAGAATGATCAAAACATGGATACAATCAAAGCTAGTATCCATAATAGATATTTTGGACGAAAAACGAAAATTTAATTTTTCTGTGAATAGTGTCGTATACGCAAATAGTGCCGTATATGTGAATAGTAACTCCAACACCAAAAGATAGAAATTTCAAAAAAAACATCATCATGCTTAACTTTAACTTTTATCAATTTAACCATTACTGAATTGTAATTATAAAAAAAATTGAATACTTTTATTTCATAAAATTTGGGGTCTTACAGAACCGGCGGTGCCTGTTTTTACCGGAAATTAATATAATTATTATTTTTATTATTATTTTTTTATTATTATTATTATAAATATTTTTATTATTTTTATTAATATTATTATTATTTTTATTAATATTATTATTTTTTTATTATTATATTCAATATTTTATTATGAAATTATTAATAATAATATAAAATTAGAAACCGATATATATCTATCCTAATTTTGGTTTATATCGAACCATAAAAGTCTTGGACCGAAAACCTAGATATATCTGGTTTTTTTTATACCGAACTGCATCGATTTATATTTATATTGAACCAAATAGGTTCGGATGGGATTCTGACACACCCCAAAATTAGGTATACATCAACCATCTTGGATCGCAAGATACATGGTATGTAATTCAAATACAACTTACTTAATACAACTGTCAGGTATACAATACGACAAAACATAAACTGTGAGTTTGAATACAATTATTGTCTACTAGAGATTATACAAACTCAAAAGGAGTCCTCATTACAATTATTATCACACTATTTCACAAAATAGTAAGTACTACTAATGTTATCCTTTGGACCATCACTCCGTTCTCCGACTCGTCCCAGCTATATTCTCATTTCCTGAAGAGAATAGTGAAAGAAAGGGTACGCTCAACTAGCCCAGTAAGAAATATTATGACTAAGATAATGCAGAATAAATTATCATTAGCCTCCAACAATGTTAAACAGATAAAATACAATAGACATCAAGTTTAACTGCAGCGGAACAAGCAATCTATTAAAAGAGTCAAGTAGAGAATAGAATCTACTATCTTTTATGATTTAAAAAGTTTTTCATCACTTTTATCGCTGAGACTCAGCTCAATAAATAATCTACGTCATTAAATCATCCCCGCACTATGTGCCAATGATATTCTTTAAGTATCACGACCACGAATTATCCATGCACTACGGGCCAAAGATAATCGTGTTTTCATCAAATCAGTCCGATCATGCCATAAAATAATTCATCTTTGCTCCTTGGTCAAGAGAATCCATAGCCATAAATATACCAAAATCGCCCATCAATGCACTACGGCCAATGAGGACATTTAATTTTCACATCATTTGTAACATTACTGGCCACGATTATACGAATAATCCTCGGTCATAATCATACCAAGTCCATCTACGCACTACTGAAGCCACAGATGACTTTCAACATAACATAAACATGAGGATGATGTCAATGATATAAGAATTCAATTAAACAAGTTCAAGAATTAATTTGTCCAGAAACAATAACGCCCAAATTGTCAACATGATATCGCTTTGTAGAGTAAAATTCAAGAATGCTCGTAAGAATATTTCCATTTAAAAGATATTGGATGAAGCGCAAATATCAAGGATATTCCACTAATTTCATGGAGTATAGAAGTTAAAATCTTAATCAACCGAGTATAATACCGAATGGAATAACAATAGATATCACCACCACGACGCAGACTTCGCGTGAGCGGTTATTTCAACGAGAATAATAATAACGGAACCGTGTCGTGAAATTCACAAGCGAGGATGTTCCAATGTAATAATAAATGCGGAATAATAAATGATGGAACCAGTCCCACAGTATAAGATGCATGTGATATTAACGAGTAATAATAAAGACGGAATAATAAAATGGAACCGTGTCCCAGATAAAGATGCATGTGATATTAAACGTAATAATAAAGATGAGAATAATAGAAGAATAATGTCACAAGTATAGGGTAGCTGCCAGATATAAAAGTTATTCCAATGTAACAATAAAGAAATGGAATAACATAAGTTCTCTTCTTGAATACAAAAGAATAATATCCTTACCGTAAAATAATACTTGATATAAGAGTAGTGAAGTAGCATAAAACTTTTCTTCATCTCTCATAGTCTCTCTCTATAGTTTCTCTCTAGAGTTCGGTGAATTCGTAAAGAAAATAATGAAGGAATGAGCTTTATTTATAGGAAAATGGAATGCATAATAATTAATCCATGAACGGTCCAAATTGATTTACTTTAATCGATGATTGCCTATAATTAAAGAAAAATCTTTTAAATAAAATATAATATATTCTATTTATATAAAAGATTTTTATTATGCCAACACTACGCAAAAGCACTATGCAAACACTATATATAGTAAAATATAATATATTCTATTTATGTAATAACTTTAATAAAGTATTCATTTTATATAAAAGATTTTACTATGCAAAACACTATGCATAATAGAATATATTATATTCTATTTATAGAATAACTTTAATAAAGTATTCATTTTATATAAAAAGATGTTTTATTTTATTACGTGAATAAAACAAAACTTCTAAATCAACAATAATTGAATCAAATAATGTGAGATACTACGCAAAGAACTATTGTAGCAATAATTGAACAAAATTGGTGACTTCTCACATAAATATCAATAATCAATACCGCATGCTACTACGCAATAGCAGCACATTGTACTTTTACTACCGAAAGTAGTTCAACAAAGATCTACAGTAAAACTTCCATAGTTATTTTTAATAAAATATTTTTATCGTTTTCTCAATCCGACAATAATTCCGTTGTGGGGTCCACTAATGATTGTCTTGTCGCCGCATTTAATATTTTCGTTTAAAACGAATATTCCCCGACCAATCGAATATAATATGACAACTTGCATACTTTGCAAAATTTATAAATATTACCCACAACTATAACATTATCTCAAATTCACACCATAATATAAAAAAATTATTTTGAGAAAATTAATTCTTTATTCATAAAATGGGGTTTCACAATCTCCCTCCTTATGGAATTTTCCCTAAATTTTAAATGACGCACGTATATGCCGAATAGGTGAGGATACTTTGACTTCATTTCGATTCTAACTCTCGAGGTATAACCTCGAGTGTTGGATACGATTCTTCTTATCCAAGATTTTAACACGAGATCTCATACGTTAAATCATTCGCTATCTCGTCCGATTCTAAATTAATAATGTGGTTCGGTAATCCACATATTTACGTAATATTGATACGTTAAAACGCGTTATGAGCACGCCGACATACTTGGCGGTAAAACGAGTCTATAAGCCACGCCTACTAAATCGAGGATTTCAAATGGGCCAATTAAATCGAGGATTGAGATTTCTCTTCAAAGAACTCTTGCTTCTAGAATAACGCCTCTTGAACCTTCTTCTTCACATTCATCGATTCGGTATGTAGCTTGAGCGTCTTTAACTTTATCGATTAAAGTCGATTTTACTCAGATATTCGTTATCTTCACGTGGGTCCCTGAGTCTTTAACTCTATCTTCATCATTTGCAAGTTATACGAAATGAGTCTTTGTGTTAACAACATCGACTTTGTAAACGATACGATCTTATACTCAACACGTCACCTACCACGCTTCATTTCTTCCACGATGATATTGAATAAGACGATCGTAATCTTCAACAAATTCGAGTCAACGTCTTTGGCGCGCACGTTACGTTCGCTTTAGTTGAAGAAATATTTTGAGGGTTTAAGAAATGGGTTTTGTCTTTGGTGTCAATACAAAATTCAATTTTACGCCTGGGGTAGGCTAAGAAGTCTTCAGAATACGTCAAGAGATTTATTAATGATAGAAATATCATTCAAAACTGTTACTCTCATCCAAGACTTGGATAATACGTCACATTGATACCAACTGTGACTTCTATCCCTTAACCTAGATAGCACCTCACAATGATACCTATCAACTTGTCATCGTCATTCACGACGTCGCCTACAGAAAGTCTGGCTTCAGTGCATTCCACACAAAAAAGTCATCAACAAAAGGATCGGGGCTCTTTACTTATGGCTTGATATGACAATGATTGAATTTAGTGGTTTGGTTGCTTGAATTCGCATAATAAGTTGGTTAGGAATATAAAAGCTAACAACCTTACGGAAAACATGATGAGTAGTTAACCAATCGTTTAAAAAAAACCACATCAAAGGCAAGTATTTTCAAAGAGATAAGATCGACAGGTAACGTGAAAGTGTCGATTTGAATCAAACAAGATTTATAAACAGTGGAGGTAACGAAGGTTTCTCCTAATGGAGATTCAATAGATAAATCAAAGTTTAACTTCTTCGGAGTTAAGTACAAACATTGAACACAACTAGGTGAAATAAAAGAGTGAGTAGAACCCAGATTCAACACAGTATAGACTTCGTCAGAAGAGCTTATGATTAACTTACCCGTGATAATTTTGTTCGTGTTCATCGTCACGAGAAAAAAACGCTCTCTCTTAAACTACCGGCTTTGGCTTGTGCGGGACATCCTTTGGCATCACTATCCCGGTTGGACTTGACTTCACCATACGACAAAATCGAGCTAGGTGACCTCTCTTCCGCAATTAAAACACGCTTTGGATTGTTGCGTCTGATTTGACGGATGTGTCCCTCTTGTCGTGATTTGAAACATACTGACCGATGGGCGTTCTTCTTCCTTTGAAACGGTGATGGTGCCGACGTCTTCACGTCATTGTTGAACCTTCTCTTCTTAAAATGTCCATTCTTATTATCTTGGCCATGATTACCACCGAAATAGTTACCATTCTTGGCATGATAATATCCCCACGATGGTTATCGTTGTTTCGATGACCGCTGCCACCAGTATGATTATTATCGTGTTGTTGGTCGTCGCGCTTTTTGGTTGTCTTTGACTCATTATCGCGCTCCAATAATCGAGCCCTATTCACAACATCGAATATAAACAAAGTTTGTGAGAAATGAGGTATTGACGTATATCGGGTTTCAAACCTCACAAAAACATTCGCGTCATTCGCTCCTCATTATCGACAAAATGGGATGCAAACGGGGATAACTCCGCAAACTTAGCCTCATACTGCGACACGGTCATATTGTTTTGCTCCAGCTTGATGAATTCTACCTCCTTCATGTGACGAATACTTTCAGGAAAGTACTTGTCGTTGAATAATTCTTGGAACTTCTCCCAAGACATCTTGAAAGCGCCACGCCGGGTAGTGCGTTTTACGATTCCCACCAATGATCTCCTTCTCCACGCAACATAAAGGGGCGAATGGAACCTTTTGCTCCTCCGAGCATTCCAAGACATCAAATATCTTGGTAATCGCTTTATCCATGTCTCCGCCTTTAAGTGGTTCTCGCTTTCTCAAAAACTCCGGTGGTCCCAGCTCCTTGAATCGCTAAAGTGTTACCAATCGTGGGTTACCATTGTTTCCACTGCATTATGGATGAGAGCCGCCGCGCCGTTGTTGCATGAATTGCTCCTTAAACCGCTTAATGCGGTGACCGTCCCGAGAGTTATCGATATTTACCGCATTTTGGACATGAAATGCCTTCACTTTGTTGTTGCATGAATTGCATAAAGTTTTCGACTATCCCATCATTCACCATTTCATCGGTGTTATTGTTTTCATGAGGAGTATTGTCCTCTGGTTGCAAATTATCCTGATTATTGATCTGTGGAGACTCAACATTCTCCTGCGCTCCATTGATAATCTCAACATTCTCGGATGCCATTTTCAAACACTGCCACAAAACAAAGGTTAATTAACATATCACATATTATCCCTATACTTTGACCGACCAATTAAATACCAAATAAACTTAGGTAGGTCATACTAGCGAAGGAATTTCTGCCTCCCTCCTAGTTCTTATCTCACATATTAGCAGGATCATATCCTAAGCTATGATACTAACCGTGACGCCCCAAAATTAGGTATACATCACCCATCTTGGGTCGCCAGATACATGGTACGTAATTCATATACAACTTACTAATACAACTATCGTGTGTACAATACGACAAAACATAAATCGTGAGTTTGAATACAATTATTGTCTACTAGAGATTATACAAACTCAAAAGGAGTCCTCATTATAATTATTATCACACTATTTCACAAAATAGTGAGTACTACTAATGCTATCCTTTGGACCATCACTCCGCTTCTCCGACTCGTCCCAAATTTATATTCTCATTTCAAGAGAATAATAAAGAAAGGGTGCATTCTAACTAGCCCAAGAAGAAATATTATGACTAAGATAATGCGTAATAAATTATCATTAGCCTCCAACAATGTTAAAATGATAAAATACAATAGACATCAAGTTTAACTGCAATGAACAAGCAATCTATTAAAAGAGTCAAGAGAGAATAGAATCTACTATCTTTTATGATTTAAAAAGTTTTCATCACTTTTATCACGAGACTCAAATTTCAATAAATAATCCACATCATTAAATCATCCCCGCACCATGTGCCAATGATATTCTTTAGTATCACGACCACTTTAATTATCTATGCACTCACGGGCCAAAGATAATCGTGTTTTCATCAACTGGCCCTGATCATACCATAAAACAATTCATCTTTGCTCCCTTGGTGAAGAGAATCCATAGCCATAATTATACCAAAAACTGTTCATCAATGCACTACGGGCCAATGAGGACTTTTAATTTTCACATCATTTGTAACATTACGGTCATGATTATACCGAATAATCCCTGGTCAAAATCATACCAAGTCCATCTATGCACTACTGAGCTGTAGATGACTTTCAACATAACATAAACATGAGGATGATGACAATGATATAAGAATTCAATTAAACAAGTTCAAGAATTAATTTGTCCAGAACCAATAACGCCCAAATTGTCAACATGATCTCGCTTTGTTAGGTTTGTAATATTCAAGAACGCAATCAAATTGCTTTCAAAGTAAGCGTAAGCGTGTAAAAATTAGAGTTTAAAAATTTTACAAACCATATATACCGGATCACCCTTTATGCACAATTATTAATTAAACGAAAAAGATGAATAAGAAACATACCCTTGAAGATCCGAAGCTTCCTCGTGTACAAGTTCACCTCCAATCCTTTTCGCGTTCAACTTGAATCCACCGGGTTTGGTTCCTTCCTTCGATCAACGTTAGCCACCCAAGTGTTTGGCCTCAGAGGTGATCCACCAAGGAAGAAGAAGAATTCAAGAAGATGGGTGGTTGACTAAACCCTAGTTTTTCTATCTCTATAGAAAAAGAGCGTCTTTCTCCAACCATGGAATTATATCGTCGTCTTAATATCCGATATAAGACTCCTCTTATAAAGATATCAAGTAACCTATTAAAATAAGGTATTATTTAATTAAACCCTTTTTAATTAAAGGGCTCCCTAATCTTATTAGGGATAATTAATTAAACTCCTTTAACTAATTTTCCTTCCTAATCCAATTAGGAATAAATGAGAGTACTTATATTAAATTAATTCCTAAACTCTTTTAGAAATTAAAATAATAATAATAATTGTAATAACATTAATAAGACTCCTCTTATTAATTTATATTTAATATTTCTAAAATATTAAATAATAAATATTAAGCTATTTAATTTATTCTATCACCATAGATTAAATTAAATATACATATTTATATTATTACGATTATGCCATTAACTTCTTAAATAATTATTTTTCCTTTTTTTGGTGTGACCCTTTAGGTTCTCCATATTAAACCGGTTGTGAATAAATCAATTAGAACAATTCTAATCTTATTTGAATAAATAAATTAAATAATTAATTTATTTAAATAAATAATATTTATTCTACAATAGGGATAAGCTTCCCTAGCGATCAACGACTTTCCAGATAATATAGATTTCAACATTAATCATAAAAGAATATTTGAGTAAATAGTTACCGTACAATTCATGTGACGCCCCCAAAATAGGTCCATTCCATCCAACCCATTCTGAGTCGCCAAATACATGGTACAGAAATAACTACAACTTTATTATTACAACATATAAACTGTGAGTTTAAATACAGATATTGTCATCTAGACAATATCCACACGCAAATAAATCCCTATCATAATTATTTATACATTATTTTACAAAAATGGTGAGAACTACTAAACAACTCTCTCTAGAACCTTCATTCCATACCCCGACTAGTACTCGCTACATTCTCGCCTCCTGAGAAGAAAAATGGAACAACAAGGAAAAGGGTGAGCTCAACTAGCCCAGTAAAGAATATTATGACTAAGATAATATACAACAAATTATCGTTAGTCTTCAACAGGGAAAAATCTAATAGAATACAATAGACAACAAATTTTAAATCAACAACTGCAGAGGAAACAACAATTCATTAGAAGAGTTAAGTAGAGAATGCAAACTACTATCTTCTATATATGAATTTAAAAGTTCATCGTCGATATTTTATCCCTGTAACATCAATCAATATATATCTCGAATCAAATATTCATCTTTGCACTACAGCCAAAGATATTCATCGATTGGTCATGTTCATCTAAACACTGCTCATCTTTGCACTACTGGGCCAAAGATATTCATCAAGAAATCATTCATCTTTTGCACTACGTGCCAAAGATATTCCATAATATCATCATTTAAAACCGAAGATGATGAAAAATATTTTTAAAAAACGAATCCGGTGAAACAAAACGACAAGGATTAAGGATTAAGGATTCGTACTTTTGTTTCTATCCATGTCAAAAAATACCTCAAAAATAATCACAAGTGGTGTAAAATTCAAGAATGATCAAAACATGGATACAATCAAAGCTAGTATCGAATAGATATTTTGGACAAAAAGAAGAAATTTCATTTTTAAATTGAATAGTGTCGTATTCGTGAATAGGTCAGATATCGTGAATAGGTCAGATATCGTGAAATAGTAACTCCGACACCAAAAGATAGAAATTCCACAAAAAAACATCTTCACGCTTCATTTAATAGTACTCGTGAATAAGAAGCTCGTGAATAGTAACTCATGAATAAGAATCGTGAATAAGAACTCATGAATAAGTAACTCCAAGCATATGAAAAAGTTCCAAATTTGATAAAAAGTTCCAACCAATATTTTCGCATAATAATGATATGAAGAAATAATATCATTTGAGAAGAAAATAACATCCCTTACCTCGAAAGACAAGATTTTAGTTAAACACAGGGATATAAAGCTATGACTTGAACTTCAGACCGTATAGAAATACTCAAAGTATACTCAAAATACTCACAAGAATACACTCGATAATATAGAGAGAAAACTTGAGTTTACGGTGTGATTTTTAATTCTAACCTAAAGCACCCTATTTATAGAAATCGCTTTAACACCAAAGCAGTAAAATTGAATATAATAATATTATATATAAACAAAATTCATACGCCCACATCTTGAATCTGAATTCAGCCACCATGCACATGTTAAATATGCCTACAACATAAAAAAAACGTTTTTCTTAAAAAACATAATTAAAACTTCCAAAAATAAATTATTTCGGAGCTTCGAAACTTAAATAATTCATAATAAATAGCCCTTTTATCCGAAAATTCGAATCTCGTGACTTTTTATAGGAAATTCCATTATCTACAACTTTGCAGAAGGAAGTTTTTCCAAATTCCAAACACAAATTAACCAAAATCCACAAACGGGCGATTTTACATGCTATAATCAAATTTCAGTCAAAAAATGGGGTCCACCGACACACAAAATATGTGTTAATCATTTAATGCCACAAAAATACTCTTCCTCCTCATATACTCATATATCCCACATTCATTATAAAAATATCAACGTTAATATATTATTAAAATAATATATTTAAATGAATTATTTTATCAGAAAAAGATAAAATATTAATTTTCAACAATTGTCACATTAAAAATTTTCTCCATCTATATCCACATAAAATCAATATTTTCTCATCATATAAATCAATAATTAATTATTCACAAATAATATTCTGGAACCACGAGATCTGGCAACCGTGTAGCTCCCAGGAAAAGAGGGCTTTCAATAAGAATTTCTCTCTTCACAAGCAATTAGGTGACCAAACCTCTCCTTACGTAACTTTCTAGACATTGCCAATAATGTTATCTAATAATATTATTCGGATAATATGAATTATTGCTTCGATAATGGAAAATATCGTGAAATGACAATTTATTGAAACAACGGTAATATAAAATATCAATACAAAGAATTATTGAATCAATAAAATAAAATCTTGAACAATAATTATCTGTAACAATTATTGAGTAGTGCCTTCTTCACGTAAGAATCAATAATTGGTGCAATCGTGTCATCGCTCAACAACGCCAGATATTAGTGTATTTTAACCACGGGTATTCCAACAAGATAATCTGATGAATAACTACGTCGTAATTTAAACAACTTATACTTATCGTTTTCTTCATCCAATCGCTTTCCGTTATGGGGTCCACAAAAGACTGCGCCATCGCATTTAAAATTCCCCAACGAAGATTTAATATTCCACGACCAAACGAATATTCCACACATAATAATGAATATTTTATAACCACTTGCTTATTCAAATATTTGCATGTATTTTACCCATAACTATCCACATTAATCAAATCAACCCTTACTATTTCAAAATAATAAATAGAGGAAAATAAATTTCATTTATTAATAATTTGGGGTCTTACAATTCAATCCTTCCACTATACAATGTCCCAATTAAATATAAGACATGGAATTATCGTAAAGTCTTATTTTATTTAATTATATGTATTTCGATCCTTAAATGCACAACACTAAATAATGCAAATTAGAAACTCCTTTCTAATTTCATTCTACCTGGCCAAGGACTCTACTGGGTTGTCATTTATCGAATCACATAGACATTAATCTTCTTTAATAAGTGGTAGATTCTTTAATGATCATACATTATCTCCGTGTACAACTTATTATACCCAAGCATACCCTTTGATATACCCTAAGGGTCTTAAGGAATAAGTCAAAGTATAACTCATCATACACAAGATACTATGATGATCTCAAGTCCAAGGATCACTCAGACTACTATCACTACAGAATTCCTATTGATAAAAAGTAAAACTCCATTAGGTATTCCTTAGCGAGCCAACGCTCAGTTGAACTTATTCTCTAATAAGCACCTACATACTTGCTTTAGTGTCTCCACACAAATGATCATGAGATCAATCATCCTCATCCAATGAAATAAAAGCAACGATGTACCAATCTATCCGGATTCACTAATCCCCAATTTAGTAATCCAATGATTGGGAACAATTTTAGTTTTAAGCTTTCTAAGAATTTAGATCTCATTAGAATGATCATCATCATTATTCTAAAAGCATTGCTTAAAACTATGGGTTTATCACATATTATAAAATAGCATCATGTAGATAATTAAAAGCCTTTAATAAATTAATACTTTTTATTAATAAATGAATAAGATTGTTATAAAGTATATGCTTTATCATCAAACATGATTGGCTTTGTGTGCATTTGTAAGACCCCGAATTTTATGAAATAAAAGTATTCAATTTTTCTTACAATTACTATTAGGTAAATGGTTAAATTGATAAAAGTTAAAGTTAAAGGTGATATATGAATTTTTTCAAAACACACAAGTGGTTATAAAATATTCATTGTTGTCGGGGAATATTCGTTTGGTCGTGGAATATTCTTTCATCGGAGAATATTAAATGCGACGCAAGCAGATCATTCATGGGCCCCATAACAAAATAACTGTCGAATGAAGAAAACGACAAGTTTGAGTTTTTATAAATAACTAAAGATAGTTATTATTATTAACATTGTTGGAATACGGTGGTTAAAATACGTGATAATATCGTTGTTGCGACAAGATATTACCAGTATTGCATGATGATTTTGAATTATTGAATCCTTACGCAAAGAAGGCACTACTCAATAATTGTTACAGTAATTATCGCTCAATATTTTATTTTATTGGTTCAATAATTGCCAAGCGTTGATATTTTATATTATTGTTGTTCAATAATTGTCACTACACAATATTTCTCATTATCGATCAATAATTCATATTATTTGAATAATATTATTAGATAAAGACTATTGGCAATGTCTAGAAAGTTCTGTTCTAAGGAGAGGTTTGGTCACTAATTGCGCCAAGAAGTGAGAAATTCTTATTGGAAAGCCCCTGCTCACGGGAACAACTGGTCATTATAAATGTGATTCTCGTAATATTATTTGTGAATAATTAATTATTGATTCATATGATAAGGAAATATTTATTTTATATGAATATAAATGATGGATTTATTTATGTGGTTATTAATGAAGGAATTAATCTTTGAGATGTTTTATTTGTATTTTGCCGGATTAAAGGTATTAAAAGATCAAATCGGTGTTATTATGACTTTATTGTGTGAGTTATAATATTTAATCCGACCGTTGGATCGTTGTAATTTTTGGATATGTTATACATATATAAGTTGAGTATATGTCCACAAATTTTGAACCGTTAAAATGAGCGTATAATTTATTATGAATTTTAAGAGGTAATCGATTCTAAATTAGGTTTTGGTGGAAAATTCTAGAATTGAGTGGGCCCCACTCTTGGTTGTTGGGGAAGATGGCTGATTTTTGGTGGGTGGAATAGTAGCGAGTAAAGCCAAAAGTAGCAGTCAAGTCCGCTTCACGGCTAACATTTTCCTATAAATAGAGGGCTAAGTTAGAATTGAAAATCACACCGTAAACAAAGTTTTTCTCTTTTCTCTAGATTATTGAGTGTAATTTGTGAGTATTTAGATACTTGGTGAGTTGATATTCATCGTCTGCAAGTTTCCTTCAAATCATATCCGATATCCCGTCGAAGCGTCTTTTGCTTTTTGAGGTAAGGGATAGTAAGGGATATTATTTTTTCAGTAATGATATTATTTCTTCAATATCATTATCTTTGAAATATTAGTTGGAACTTTTATCAAATTTGGAACTTTTTCATGTCGGGTTACTTATTCATGAGTTACTATTCACGAGTTACTATTATTCATGAGTTACTTATTCACGCAGTTCTTATTCAAAGTACTATTCATGAAGCGTGAAGATGTTTTTTGTGGAATTTCTATCTTTTTGAGTCTGGGGTTACTATTCACGATAATCTGTGACTATTCATGTATATAATACTATTTACGTATATGACATTATTTATGTATACACAGATTACTTATGTACGAATAACAAGTAATTATTCATGAGGTATTATTCATGAGTTACTATTCACGAGTTACTATTCATGAGTTACTATTCACTAAGTTACTATTGAGGATTTACTATTCACGAGTTACTATTCATGAGTTACTATTCATGAGTTACTATTCACGAAGTTACTATTCACGGTACTATTCACAATAAAATTGGTTTCTTTTTCTAACTAAATTATCGTTGATTCATTTAATCTTACTCTTGAAATTAAAATCATGTTTTGATTATATTGTTTTTATATAACATTCTTATAACCCTAATGATGATATTTTCTTTGACTTGAGTGTAAAGATGGGTAGATTATTGGTATGATCGTGACCATAGGTTCTCTTTGGCCGAGAAAGTGCAAAAGTTGAATTGTTGATCGGTATGATCTTGACCATTGAATTTACAATTGAATATTTTTAGCTTAAGTGTAAAGGTGAATTGATCAACATGGTTATAATTATTGTTATATAACTTCCGAAATGATTATGTATTTATTTGAGATATGAATATCTTTGGCCCGTAGTGCAAAGATGACTTGTTGATGAATATCTTAATTTATATAGTGCAAAGATGAATTATTGATGAATATCTTTTGCTCAGAATGCAAAGATTTAATTGTTGTTGAATATCTTTAGCCCAGAAGTAGCAAAGATGAATTATTGATGAATATCTTTGGCTCGTAATGCAAAGATGACTGTTGTTGAATATCTTTGGCATGTAGTGAAAAGATGAATCTGTTGATGAATATCTTTCGCCGTGGTGCAAAAGATGAATTTATTAGTATGATTATGAGCAGAACCGTGATTTGGTATAACCATGATCTTTGATGTTTCGGTAAAGACAAGTGATGAAATTATCTTCATCCCGGATAAGAAGAGGAATTTAGAACTACAATTATGATTATGAGTTATAGATGTGATTGTGGGATGAGAATTGTTGATTGATGTTACAGGATAAAATATTGTTGGTGGACTTTTAACGTGAGAAGATAATAGACTTTATAGTCTATTTGACTCTTTTAATGGATCGCTCGTTACATTGCAACTATGGTTGAAAAGTTTTATCATCTACCATATGTTCTAAATCTCCGATTCATTCTTGATGAAGACTATTGATAATTTATTTATCTTTAGTCATAATATTCTTTATCGAGCTAGTTGTGCTCACCCTTTTGTTTCACAATTCCTTTCGTGTAATAAAAGTGTACTGTTGGGTTGAGCGGGGATAAAAGGGAATAGAGAGCGGTGGTCTATAGTTGTTGAGGTTCTCCCTAAAGAGTATGAAAATAATTTTATTGAGGGCTTTAGTGTGTCAGATTTTATACATCATATAATAGTTATTTTTGGTGAATTAAATAGGGTGAAAGTAACCCAACTTTGGAAGGGTGTTTTGTCACTATCATACAAGATGTCTAATGACATACAAACTCGTGTTATCATAAGACATGGTTGTGCTCATCCACTCATTGAGTATATTTACAAGCACTACCTATATAATCTTGGCGTTTGTTTGGAGTATAATACCAAATTAGAGACATGGAGATAATGATATGTCAAGAGAAGACTCGCCATTGGGAAGAATATGATAGTTACCTTCTTGTTTTTCTTTGGGGTCTATTGGGTCAACCAAGGATAATTTCGGGCTATATGATATCTACCATAACCTAAAAGTATGGCCTCCCATGCACGAAGGTTTCTTGAGCACTTCCCAAAGATTCTAATTTCTAAAAGCAGTTTTTGACTATACTTTTATGTAAGGTGTCATTGTGACGTACTTTCTGGTTGGTATATATTTGTATCCAAACTCACAAAGATATGTGTTGTTGTATTTTGCACGACAATTGTTGTAATAAAGTTGTAGTTGTTTTTCGTACCATATATTTGGCGACTCAGAATGGGTTGGATGGAATGGACCTATTTTGGGGTCGTCACACATACTACTTTCAATCTCCCACTTGCACTAAAGCCAATCGTCATGGTATCTCATACTCTTCTTCTCTAAGTGACGATTATCCCTTCATTGGATAAGCTTTAGTTAATGGATATGTAATGTTGTTCATGAGAGTCCACTATCTCTATAGTGATTTCCCATCTTTCAATGATTCTAATAATCAAATGAAAGTGTCACAACCCATGTTTAGATCCAAGATGAGACTTAGGAACTATTTCTAGTTTCAGAATGAACTTTTAATCCAAACAATCAACTTGCGAGCCTTTATTTATAGCTATATACTTTGTCTTTATCACTAAACCAAAGAACTCTTTCATTGTTTGGAACCTTTCAATTCATCGCACCAATCGCTCAAGGTAACCCTTTACCTTAAAGTGGATTTTTCTCGTCGTCTTGGTCCGTCTCGAAAAACTTGAGTCTGTTAAGCCCTCTAGTTTTAATTAAGACCCACCATGAATATGATCACATCCTTAGTGCCGGTTAAGCACTTTAAGATGTTTTTCACTGACTCATAGTGAACTTCTCTATAATATGACCGATCAACATCGTGTCTCAGACATTTCATTGAATGCATGATCACACTCACGCGACCTCTCTTTTCAGAGTCTGTAGGGACTATTAAGAGAGATACACTCCATAGCTCATCGACATGAGACATCTCTTGAGTTTGCCATGCTAAACGATTTTAGCATCAAATGAATATACATTCCTTGGGTTAAGTTGAGCATCCTTTTAAATCTATCTATATAGATTTGCATCCCCAATAATGATACTCTTCCCAAATCATTCATGGAGGATTGTTTAGACAACTTTATCTTTACTTGATTGTAGCATTGGTATGTAATTCCTCATCCATAGTATATCAACATATAATACTAGAAATTTCAAAGACGCCCCATTTCGACCCTTTTGTACACACTAAAACTCTTACTCATCGTATGTAATTTCGGATCATCATCTTCATGACATGCACCTCATCATCATCATCCATGATGAATCCATACCTCCTGTATCTTGATGACTATTCCAGATTTACGATTCAGGCTTTAATGGTATAATAGGTCTATCTACAGGTTCCTCTTATTTGACTTATAGTATTTTGTGGTTCTTGAACTCTTCAAGATCTATTATCCTCCCACTAGCCCCTTTTAATGATAAACACCTTTATCTTAGAAGGCAGCGTGTTTCGTAATAAACACCTTTTGCTAAGCAGGATTATAGAACATATGTCCTAAACTTACTTTAGGATGTCCCACAAATCTATACATGTCAAATTTGTCCCAAGCTTATCCTTCGAAACCTTTTCACATAAGTTGGACAACCCCTTATCTTAACATACTTAAGATTAGGAATCCTCCCTGTCTATAACTTTTATGGAGCCTCAATGGATTTTGAGGTTACCTTTTCGTAGATATGCTGACCATTTCTAGGACATTATACCGTAAGGATATCTTTGGAATGTTTCAGTAAAATCATTATGGACCGCGCCATGTCCAACAAGGTACGATTTTTCATTCGAGATACATCAATCGATTATTGCGTATCGGGATGTGTCCATTATGAGAAAACCATTTGAGATGATCTAGAAACTTATTGCACAAGTATTTATTCCTTGATCTAATCAAAGAATCTTAATACATTGCCATTTTTTTCACTTTCAATTCTTTGAACCTTTCAAAAATTCACACTTCAGATTTTTAGCAAATACACACATTCAACTCTTTGAATGATCATCTCTTTTCTTATATTAATTTGTTCGATATGCAAAATTATTTTTCATGTAAGTCAAGTATACAAAATTTATTAAGTAATATTCCGATTATATACAAAACATTATTATTATAAATGTAACAACAATTGTTCTTAATTATAATACCAAAGATTTCATCATTCAACAATAAAATGGAAATAATATTTTAACAAGAATCGGAATACAATAACAACTTATCGACTTAATAGATTTGCCCGTAGGCATTGCTAAACTATAAGTTTCTATGGCTAATATGACAACCTTTGCTACATTTCCTGCACATAGGATTACTTATATTTGTTTAGCTTTCTACTTCTTCTTGGTCCCTTCATAAATCTATATTTATGATAACCAAAGTCGGTATCCAATACCCAAGTAGAACCTTGACTTAAAGAAAAAATTAATTTAAATCATGAACAAATTTGTATTTGTAACCGAAACTTCACTAAGGGTTTTTTTTGTTTTTTGGTTAACCTCTGCAAGATGCTTCTCGCAGTTACTTTCCAGTGTTCGGGCTTATTGCAGTGGAAGCAAACTCCTTTCTTATCCGTGACGCTTTTGTTCTTATTATCCTTTGTTTTGTATTTCTATATACCTTCTTTGAATCGTTCTTCTTTTCGGAAGATCCTTTGGCCCCTACCAAGAAGACATGGTCTTTCTTGGTTGGAAAGTGACTCTCATCATTTTTCAACATGTTAAGCAAATCAAAGGTCGATATCTAGCTTGTTTATATGAAAAATTCACAACAATTGTGAAAGGAGTCCAGGAATGAGTGCAAGATCAAATCTTGGCTCAACTCTCCATCCATGACAAAACCAGCTTGTCTAATCGATCAATCAAATTGATAATGTTAAGGACTTTTTATCCATCTTTGTAGTGTACTTGTGGTCATTCTAGATCGGAAGAGCTCCTTAGATATCTCGATATCTATCGGGCCCCATTTTCCTCACCATCAATTACTTGATGTGCGGGGAATATAGTAGGAGCATCCATAGTTTCATCGCCGACGACAAGCTCGTTATTTCATGGATGCGAGCATGATGCATTCGAGACAAATGTAGCATCATCTTGCTACTTTCTAAAAGTAGCAATCTCTTCCTCAGAGGCATTGTCTGCAACAATTGCAGGGATAGACGTATTAAGGACATAAGATAGCTTTTCAGCCATGAGAACTTTTCTCAATTTCCTTAACCAATCCGTTTAATTCGGTCTGATTAATTTAACATCTAATATGCTTCGCAGTGATAGTAATTTTAGACATTGTAAAATTCTGTAAATGAATTTGTAATTAACAACATTTTAACATACATTCTTTAATTAATTACCAAAATAAATTAGGTCTTGTTTTAAATTGGTATCTCCCACTATTTTCTTCAAACTATATTACCCTCACTTATATAGTTCGGCAAAATCTAATTAAAGATTTCTTTAGTGAGAATAAGGATCCCATTTCAAATGTATATAGCCTTGTGGTGACACAACAAACTATATATAAATAAATAGGTAGACAACTTTTGTCAATTACATCAACTATGCAACTCGTTTTCTTTTGCCTCTTAGATTATTTTGATCAGTGGTGGCACATCCGAATCAAAATTATCCAAGTTAAGTCCGACCTAGCACTCCATATATTCAAAAAAGAAAATATCATCCTTGTGGTGACACAACAAAACAATATTGTTCAATTTTCTTTATAAGCATCAAATGTGATAAATTAACATCTTAAATACTTAATACTTGCCTTGTGGTGACACAACAAACTCATATTAAATATTTAATACTCTATTAATTTTATCATGCTAGAAGGCTTACGCTCGATATTCCAAATATCTTTGAAGCTGTTAGGACTTAATATAAAAAATTAAGGGTTTGTTATTAATTTGTCTCATCTTGTTTAATGCGCATTTGCATATATATATATAAAATACGTCATTATATTAATGAACACGCGAAGCATGTTTGTATAATATATAATATATATAGTATAAGCATGCACATATAGAATACTATATTCTACCCGAATTGATTATGGACTTTTATTCTAGTTTGGTTCACTAGAGCCACCAAGTGAACCAAAAGGTCAAACCCTAGGTGCAAGAAATAATATTTAAATATAACTATTACATTTAAAACCTGGGCTCCATTACAAACGGGTCTTCAAGCGCCTCGCTCCTTGATCTCCAATTTTTCAAAATTAATTCTAACTATTCTATTACAAAACTATTTAAAATAAAATAAACCTTGATCAAAGAATCGAGGGAAGTACATAGAGAGAGATAGAATTTACATTAAGAAAAATTAGAGAAGACGAGTCTACGCAGACCCCATTTAATAAAACTCATACATTCACGCATCCAACTAAAATAAAATCCAATCACATTGGTCAATATTCCATAATCAATCCCATTTATTATCATACACATCACCATATGCATTAATAAATAACATTCATCTCATGAATAATAAACATTCAATATATATATTGATATCATTTAATGGGCAAATTTAATTAGTATAAAATTTAATTTTGAATCAAAATAAACTCCTTTATTTTAATACAAATTTAAATTAAAATAAAACTATTTTATTTTAATTTATCCAATTTTGAATAAAATAAACTATTTTATTTTAATCAAAATCTTTAATCAAAATAAACTCCTTTATTTTAATTAATTATGGAATCCAATTCCATGTAAAAAAAAAAATTATTAAAAGAAACACGGATTTTCTTTTCCTATTCACAAATAAACTCTTTTATTTTGAATAATATGAAATCTTATTTCATATCTAAATAAACTCCTTTATTTAAGGAAATACGGATTCTCTTGTCCTATTCACAAATAAACTTCTTTATTTTGAATAATATGAAATCTTATTTCATATCAAAATAAACTCATTTATTTAAAGAAACATAGAATCCAATTTCAACTCCAATTAGTTATCATGGAATCCAATTTCAACTCTAATTAGTTAGCATGAAATTTAATTTTAAAATTAAAATAAATTTTATATTTTTATATTAAAATATTTTTTTTATTTTAAGATTAAAATAAATATTTTATTTTAATTATAAAATTATTAAAATAATATATATATATATATATATATATATAACAATTCGCCCGGAGATGAGGTGAATCAAACTGCTCCGTGATCCGTGCCTTGAGTGGAATAACCGAATAAGATTTAAGTGAATCTTATAAAGCATTGGCAATTAATATTACATATCATATATATAATAAACATATAAACCAAAGTTACATGATACACCAGTTAACATCCACGTGCAAGGCTCAGCGGAAAAAAGAAGAAGAAGGATTATCAAATCATAAACCTTTTCTAAAAAAAAAAAACGCAAAACCGATTTTTCGTTTTTTTTTTTATACAACAAAATTATGTCTAATTAAATTGTTCTAAACACATATCAATATACATATCAAATCAAAACAATTAATAATTCGCATAAAGGTTTGGCTCTGATGCCACTGTTAGGTTTGTAATATTCAAGAACGCAATCAAATTGCTCAAAGTAAGTTTTAAACGTAAAAATCGAGTTTAAAATTTTACAAACCATATACCCGGATCATCCTTTATGCACAATTATTAATTAAACGAAAAAAGATGAATAAGAAACATACCCTCAAGATCCAAAAGCTTCCTCAAGTACAAGTTCACCTCCAATCCTTTTTCGCTCAACTCAATCCACCGGGTTTGGTTCCTTCCTTCGATCAACGTTAGCCACCCAAGTGTTTGGCTCTCAGAGGTGATCCACCAAGGAAGAAGAAGAATTCAAGAAGATGGGTGGTTGGGTTAAACCCTATTTTTTCTATCTCTATAGAAAAGGAGCGCATTCTCCAACCATTGGAATTATATCGTCGCCTTAATATCTCGATATAAGACTCCTCTTATAAAGATATCAAGTAACCCTATTAAAATAAGGTATTATTTAATTAAACCCTTTTTTTAATTAAAGGGGCTCCCTAATCTTATTAAGGATAATTAATTAAACTCCTTTAACTAATTTTCCATCCTAATCCAATTAGGAATAAATGAGAGTACTTATATTAAATTAATTCCTAAACTCTTTTAGAAATTAAAATAATAATAATAATTGTAATAACATTAATAAGACTCCTCTTATTAATTTATATTTAATATTTCTAAAATATTAAATAATAATATTAAGCTATTTAATTTATTCTATCACCATAGATTAAATTAAATATACATAATATATTATTACGATTATGCCATTAACTTCTTAAATAATTATTTTTTTCTTTTATGGTGTGACCCTTTAGGTTCTCCATATTAAACCCAGTTGTAAATAAATTAATTAGAACAATTTAATCTTATTTGAATAAATAAATTAAATAATTAATTTATTTAAATAAATAATATTTATTCTACAATAGGATAAGCTTCCCTAATGATCAACGACTTTCCGGATAATATAGATTTCAACATTAATCATAAAAGAACCTTTGAGTAAATAGTTCATGATAATTCAATCCTTCCACCATACAATGTCTCAATTAAATATAAGACATGGAATTCATCAAGTCTTATTTTATTTAATTATATGTATTTCGATCCTTAAACGCACAACACTAAATAATGCAAATTAGAAACTCCTTTCTAATTTCATTCTCGCCGCCAAGGACTACCTGGGTTGTCATTTATCGAATCACATTCGACATTTTTCTTCTTTATGTAAGTGGTAGATTATTTATCGATCATACATTATCTCCATGTACAACTTATTATACCCAAGCATACCTTTGATATACCCTAAGGGTCTTAAGGAATAAGTCAAAGTATAACTCATCATACACAAGATACTATGATGATCTCAAGTCCAAGGATCACTCAGACTACTATCACTACAGAATTCCTATTGACAAGCAAGTAAAACTCCATTAGGTATTCCTTAATGAGCCACATTCAAGTGAACTTATTCTCTAATAAGACCTACATACTTTGCTTTAGTGTTCCACACAAATGATCATGAGATTAATCATCCTCATCCAATGAAGCAAACAACGTATGTATCAATCTATCCGGATTCACTAATCCCCAATTTAGTAATCCAATGATTGGGAACTATTTTAGTTTTAAACTTTCTAAGAATTTAGATCTCATTAGAATGATCATCATCATTATTCTAAAAGCATTGCTTAAAACTATGGGTTTATCACATATTATAAAACAAAGATCACGTAGATAATTAAAAGCCTTTAATAAATTAATACTTTTTATTAATAAATGAATAAGATTGTTCTAAAAGTATATGCTTTATCATCAAACATGATTGGTTTCAGGTGCATACTACTTTCAATCGCTTTGTAGTGTAAAATTCAAGAATGCTCGGAAGAATATTTCCATTTAAAAGATATTGGATGAAGCCTTAAATATCAAGGATATTCCACTAATTTCATGGAGTATATAAGTCAAAATTTTAATCAATTGAGTATAATCCGAATGGAATAACAAAAGATATCACCATGCATGCGAGACTTCAGATGTGAGCGGTTATTTCAACAGAATAATAATAACGGAACCGTGTCGTGAAATTCATAATCGGCTAATGATGTTCAAATGTAATAATAAATGCGAATAATAAATGATGGAACTAGTTCCTACAAGATAGATGCATGCATGGATATTCGGCGTAATAATAAAGACTTTAAAAATAAAATGGAACCAGTCCCACAGATAAAGATGTATGTGATATTCCGGCGTAATAATAAAGATGAATAATGTAAGAATGTCACCAAGTATAGGTGTAGATCACAGTATATAGGTTATTCCAATGTAACAATTAAGAAATAGAATAATGAAGTTCTCTTCTTGAATATAAAAGAATAATATCCCTCACCGTAAAATAATACTTGATATAAGAGAAAGTGAAGAAAGCGAGAAAACTTTTCTTCTATCTCTATAGTCTCTCTCTATAGTTTCTCTCTATAGTTCAGGTGAATTCGTAAGAAAATAATGAATGAATGAGTTTCTATTTATAGAAAAATAGAACGCATAAGAATTAATCCAATTAACTATCCAGATTGATTTACTTTAATCTGACTATTCATATTTAAAGAAAAATCTTTTAAATAAAATATAATATATTCTATTTATTTAAAAGATTTTTATTACGCAAACACTATGTGGGCAAGACTATGCAAAACACTACGATAATAAAATATAATATATTCTATTTATGTAATAACTTTAATAAAGATTCATTTTTATATAAAAAGATTTTACTACGCAAAACACTACGCATAATATAATATAATATATTCTATTTATATAATAACTTTAATAAAAGATTTCATTTTATATAAAAGATGTTTCTATTTTATTACGTGAATAAAATAAAACTTCTAAATCAACAATAATTGAATCAAATAATGCGAGATACTACGCAAGAACTATTGTAGTAATAATTGAACAAAACCGAGTGACTTCTCACATAAATATCAATAATCAATACCGTAGTAAGTCTACTTACGCAACAACGCCAGACATCAGATTTCTTTTACTACCGAAAGTAGTTCAACAAGATCAACAAAGAAAACTTTACCGTTATTTTCAATAAAATATTTTTATCGTTTTCTCAATTCGACAATAATTCCGTTGTGGGGTCCATTAATGATTGTGCCGTCGCATTAATAATATTTTCGCTTAAAACGAATATTCCCAACCAAATCGAATATAATATGACAATTTGCATACTTTGCAAAATTTATAAATATTACCCACAACTATAACATTATCTCAAATTCACACCATAATATAAAAAAAATTATTTCGAGAAAATTAATTCTTTATTCATAAAATCTGGGGTTTCACAGGTTCGGTTCGTCCAAAAACCGAAAAAACCGAACCATTTGCCCTCCCCTAAGTAGGAGGGAGATTTTTTTCAACCTCTGATGAGTTTCAGATACAAATGACATTATTCACGTAGGATTTGTTAGTCTACTAATGCTACGTTTGGATTTGAGTAATGAAGTTGGAAATGAAATAAAAAAAAATGTGTTTGATTGCGATTGAAATGAAAAAAATTGTGTTTCGTTTCTTGGGGAAGAGAACATATGTAATAACTCATTCTAACTAAAGTGGAATGAATCATTCTATTCCTTCAATCTAAACGTAACATAAGAGTTTTCAATTATGTCCGTTAATCAAATTTAACGATTTTACATAAATATTCAAGTATAATTACTAACTTGTAAATATTTTCCGGTACACGTATTTCTTGTTAAGTTGCTTGTAGCTTGATGGAAAAAGAAAATTGTTTCCCTGTCCATTACAGGAAAACCACTGAACACCTTTTACTTCTTTTGCCCCAGCCCTGAATTGGGTCAGCTTCTTGTCCTTCAAAGCTGAAGATCAACATAAATTAGATTAGGACTATTAAATTAAATTAAGACAATAGTCCAATTTCAACTATATTTTTTTGCAAATAAATATAGCCTCAGTGACAAGGAGATACCTGAATTATCTGACCAGTGTACTCTATACCTCATGATTAATGTCTAATTATATCTAATCGTATGAATATTAAAAATATACTAAAAAATGTGAAACATAAGAAGTTTCATATGATTTGATTTGGCGACAACGATTTTATATTAATGAAAGTTTAATAAATCTGTCAAAAAAAAAAAAATACTAACTCCCTCCTAAGATAAAAGTTTTTATTTATATTTTAGGTAGTCTATATAAGTTAAATATTTATTTATCTTAAATAATAATTTTTTTTTCAATAATTTATCTATAATATTTTTAGTATCAATTGTCATATTTATATTTTATATATATATTTATGAAATATCACTAGTTATGTGAAAAAAACTATGCAATTAAATGAGTAATTTAAATATCGATAATTTTATCATTTTATCCTCTTTTTTTTAATATACTTTTTAAAACCCACCAGAACTTCTATTCAAGTAATATAAGGTTAATGCTACACAACTGTAAACTAAATAAAAAATGTAATACATAATTTACATTATCTTGATTTTTACAACTAAATTTTGTTAAAAATTAAAATAAAATTATTTTATCCAAACTAGGTTGTATAAATTAGAGTAGTATGGCAGTCGGTAGATACGGTAAAGGCCTAAAGGGGGAGATCATCTTAGGGAGGCGGGACCCTCTAAATATCAGTAATAAAGTCATTCCATTGACAATTCACGTTTACTCTTTGCGTTTGTTCTTCCTTATTCTATTTTTAACTGACCAGTAATTATATTAAACCTTCCCTCACAGCACACTATTCACCTGGTCACAAATTCAACTGGGGTTTTCGGTTTAAGGAGAAAAGAGGATTACAACCATAGAATCAGACGCTCTAATGTCTTTCCGACAAGCCGTGGCTGGTTTCGTCAAAAGATTCCGTTACCCTTCGCAGGCAGTAGTTGTTACTTCACTTCGAGCTATCAATTCTTGTAATTCCCTTGTTCCGTTGCATTATATTCTCCTTGTTGTAATTACTTATATTTTGCTTGTGTAAATTCTTCAAATTTTACTGATATTTGTTGAGATGGAAAGGACTAAATATGGAAAAAGATAGCATTTTACAAAGTTGTATTCTGAATTAGGGAAATTAACATGAGGATTGATATAAATTAACCCGGAAAATTTGATGTTTAGACGATTTTTCCAAACAATTCTTATTTTTTTACATTTTGGATTGTCATCATAAATTTAAATTTCGATACAGAT